>LPNX010916505.1:41972-63877 GCA_001517045.1 Pseudotsuga menziesii | reverse complement strand
GAGTTTTCTCCAAATATGATAAGGTAATACTTGTTCAGAATCGGATGGGTCTCGGTCTCAATCTCATGGAAGAGAAGTAATGAAGTAAGTTATCACTGACGACATCAGAACTATGACTGAGGGCATCAGGTGGGCCCTGATGCAAATGGTCAAGTAGATAGCTTACTCCCCAAAATGACATATTGGAAAAAAAAACCATAGTAGAGAGGTCAATTTTGTGGAACCATGGAGAGACTTACCCTCCCGAGGCTTTTTAAAATATTTTCTTATAATTTTTGAAATTGAACAATTAAAAAGCCTTTTAAACATAAATATACTTCACATTACTTGGTCCAATTAGCATAAATATACCCCCACATTACTTCGTCCAAGTCAAATAAATCCAATCATATAGACATCTTGTGTGAAGCCAAATCTCATTGAAGTGGCATATTATACAAATTTTTTATAATATATATGAAATCAATGATATGTGCATGGGAAACTTTTATATGTTAAATAAAAACTACACCTTTTGATAATAGATAGGAAAACTTTTATATGTTATCAATAATAATCTAGAATATATTAATCAAATATTATTTTGTTGGATATATTAATAAAATATGTTACATTTTATTTTATTTTTTATTTCAAAACTGTGTTCTAAATTCATTTCAAAATTTCTTTTAAAGTTTATATGAAATTTATTTAATGATGTTAATTTCTACTAGTTTATTTGGGTAAGGTGTGGGTCTTGTTAGTAAGGCTATCTTGGAAATATTTTTAGGTGATTTTGACGACTTAAATGCCTATAGGTCATGGTTTTTAAGACCAAAATCCACTCCTCCCTATGTCAAAAAAATTCCTGTAAATAATAAAAATGATTCTTAAGATTTGTATTAAAATTCATTATCTTAGTTTAGAATATATTTGAAGATACTTAAGATTATTGCTAGCATTTTATAATTTTTGACTTTCTTATCATAAATTTGTTGTAGATTCATCAATGCAATTATTTCAAGATCCATGAATCTCATATATGTCTAGAGATGATATTCCTTTCAACATTGTATTCTGGATTGACTTTAGATATTATTTCAACAATTATCTAAAAAAACAATTGAAAATTCTTAAGATGATGTCTAAGTTATATTGTTATATCATTCATCTCGTAATTGTGTTATATATTTATCGTTTTAGAAATTGTTAAAAGAATCATTTTACATTTCCACTAAAGATGTTCAAGATTGGTCTTAGGATTCATTGTCCTTAAGTTTATCTTCATCTTAAAATTCTTTTGAAATTGCAAATAGAAACTTTGTCAAATGATGGCTTATGTGTTAGGCTTGATCACTTCTAGATATAAGTGTGAGTTCTAATGGTTTTATATTCCACTACTGCATTGTTTGATATTTTTCCACGTGATAATATTCGTGACATTTGGAGACCCATGTCCTTAAAGAATTACAAGTTTTGGGGAAAAAGCAAGTATTTATTAAAGGAAGGATTTAATCTATTAAAATTTTCATTTTCAGTGTGTAATTATTAAGTCACTTTTTTCTAAAAATTAATTCTAAACAACGTGTTTTAATGCTTATTAGATTATTAAATATGATATTTTTATGATAATATCATTTCCTTTAGTTTTTAACTTCGAAAGTTATTTTTCAAAAAAACAACTTGATATTCAAAGATAAAATCAAAGTTGTAACATTACAATTAAGAAAGCTTATTTCTTGTTTGAAAAAAAAAATTCCAAAACAACTAAAGCTTTAGTAATTTATTAACCTTAGAGGAATGCAAAGCTGATAAGAAAAAAAATCCTGATATTCCTCAAAATGGACTTTTCGTTATTTTGAATGTTTATATTAATGACTGACTAAATTGAAAAAACAAAACAAAAGAGCAAAATTTTGTCGAGCTTGAGATCCAACATGCTACTATATAGCAGCCATAGCATTAAAACCTGGGCAACACGCTGGTTATTAATCCCCCCCCACAAAAAAAACTACTCTAAAAAACACTCATCGAAAATATCTACTTAGTCAAAAACATCTAGATTTTGGTTGCCAAAGCCGTAGGTGTTACGAACTTGGTGATTTTTCTAATTACTGGTCAAGTGTGGACATTTCTAATTAATGGTTCTTAAGGGCTTTAAAATGTAGGTTTATTGGATCTTATGTTTGCGGATGTATTCCAGTCAATTGCACTGTTACTACATAATCAGCCCGTCATCCGCCTGACAAAACTTTGAACAGAAAATATCCAAACCCCTCACAGCATCCATGAACACATTATAAGCGGCTATTTACCTCTTGGTTTGGCAGTAATGCAGCTCATAGATTTCAGAATGGGGAGTGGAAATTGCATAATAGAGTACCTCTCACATATTCTATCTTGTTTCTTTCTCCTCCTGTTGCTTCATGGGAAGCTATGTGATGCTGCAGACGCATCTTCCGACAGAATAATGTTAGGCGCCTCTCTGACTGGTAGCCAGACCTTCAAAGAGCGGTACCTTCAAACTGGGATTCTTCAATCTCACTAGCAACAACGTTAATAAATGGTATAGAGGTATTTGGTATGCCACGGACTCTCAACATACAATTGCTTGGGTGGCCAACAGAGAACAGCCATTGCAAAACACGTCCAGCGTTTTCAAGATCACAGAGGATGGGAGTCTCCTTCTCTCTTATGGGGGATCCATCATCTGGTCCTCCATGGCAAAATGGTCGAAGAATCGCCCTTCTTCAGCTGTGATGATGGATTCTGGTAACTTGGTGGTGCTGAGTGCCGAGAATACCTCTGAAATTATTTGGGAGAGCTTCGACCATCTTGGAAATACGTGGTTGCATGGGATGAAGATCAGTGTGACCCAGAAGCTGACTTCCTGGAAAAGCACATGGGATCCGAGTACAGGTCCCTTCGACCTTCAGATTGTTAGCCAAAACCAAGCCGACTAAACTTGAGTTCAGGGCTCAGTCAATCTTAAAGTTTAATTTTCACTTTTCACGCCGACCACTTTTTCTTTTTACTTATCTAGTGAAACTTGTCTATCTCCCGACTAGACAAGTTTATAAATTTTAGTCGGTCCTACACTCAACTAAATTTAGTTCGAATTAGGTTCTACCGACCGGTTTTTACCTCAACCACTTGTCACTTCGACCAAGTCGGCTGACTTCTTCTCTTCGACCAAGTTGACTGACTTCTTGTCTTCGACCAAGTCGGCTCACTTCTTGTCTTCGATCAAGTTGGCTGACTCAACCGACCACTCAAGTCGGTTCACTTTGGTCGAAATCTACGGAGTAAGTTTCTTAGTCCAAAGACTTAAGAAATTACAAATGTTTTTCACCTGTGAGTAAGATAGAGTAAAAATGGACACATTAACAAATACAAAGAACTAATAAAACATATGCCCAAATATGTAGGAAGACTTGAGTCGACCAATGTGCCGTAAAACCCTCGAACTTTCACGCGGTGAGAAATTTATGGGTTCTTTCATCTTTCACTTAACAGTAATTGTAAAAGACATTTACATAAGTAAATATGGAAATATGTGCGGCCAAACAATCATGTATTCAACCATAAACTATTTCATATATTTAACTATGCAGAAATAACAAAGTATTACAAACTTGTCGATTACAAACTGGTCGGTCTACAGAGCTTCGGCTCTTCGACTAAATCACATACACAGAAGCTTGAGCTTCAACTTTACTTTCTCACCCTGAGTTCCTCTGTCTCTCTATTATGTCTCTTGTGTCTGTGTCTGTAAACTGATTTACAATTTGCTTCTTATATTTACAGGCAACCTGAAGATTGCTTCTACATGGGCCGATTGACTCACCATTAAACATTGTAATAACTATCTACCTAAAAACTTAGCTTCATAAATAAATTTGACATGGTATACATTGCTGAATTGTGGACTCTTCCCTCTTGTCAGACTGACAAACAAGATCTTGACTTGTACAGACTCTGACAAAGTCGGCTGAGAGTTAGGTACATATCTGCGAGTAATTACATTTTTTCGACACTCCCCCTTGATTATAAGCAGATGGGGATTTTTAAAACAGAATTTACAAAATGTTTCAGACCTTTGACATGCTCTGTTTATGACAGAGTTCACTATGGAGAACTTGTCATTCCAAGATAACTACGTAGATACTGAAAAGTATCCTTTGCCAATGGCTTTGTGAAGATGTCGGCAAGTTGGTCTTCAGACCTGCAAAATTCCAAACAAATTTCCTTGTCGTTCACCAACTCTCTTATAAAATGAAACCTTGTGTCGATGTGCTTGGTTCTCTTGTGAAACACATGATTCTTTGATAATGCTATCGCTGAATTGTTGTCACAAAAGATTGTTGTCGGTTCTTGATGGTTCTGTGACAAGTCTTTTAAGACTCTCCTCATCCAGACAACTTGACATGCAGCACTTGTTACTGCAACATACTCTGCTTCAGCTGAAGATAGAGTTACTATGGGCTATTTCTTTGAAGCCCATGAAACAACACCTGTACCAAAATGAAATGTGTACCTAGATGTGATTTTCATGTCATCTATGATGCCTCCATTGTCACTGTCAGTATAACCAATGAGTTTAAAATTTTCTGAGGTTGAATACATAATACCAAGGTCTTTTGTGCCACTTACAAACCTTAGAATTCTTTTACCTGCTTGCCAATGTGAGTCTTTTGGTGACTCCATGAACCTTGAGATCAGAATTACTCCATACATAATGTCTAGTCTTGTTGCTGTCAAATACATAAGGATGCCAACAAGCCTTTTGAACAGTGTAGGATCTACAGTGGATCCTTCATCATCCTTGCTCAATTTTAAACCTATTATCACTGGTCTTGGGGCTGTCTTGCAGTTAGACATGTTAAACCTTTTTAAAACTTCACTTGCATACTTAGACTGTGATATAAAAGTACCACTTTCAGACTATTGAACTTCAATGCCCAGAAAAAACTTCAAAAGCCCTAGATCAATCATTTCAAATTCACTTTCCATGACTGTTTTAAAATCCGCTATGCCATAATCACCAGTAAATATTAAATCATCTACATACAGGCAGACAATTAACATCTTGCCTTGCTCATCGACTTTGGAGTACAAAGTCGGTTCACTTTCACTTCTGTGAAATCCATTTTCAGTGAGATAGGAATCAATCCGACTGTACCAAGCTTTAGGAGCTTGTTTCAAACCATATAATGCATTTTTCAGCCTGTACACTTTATGCTCTTGACTTGGAAATTCATACGCTTGTGGCTGTTCCACTTATACTTCCTCTTCTAGATAGCCATTTAATAATGCCGACTTGACATCCATTTGATGAACATGCCATTTGTTTTGTGCAGCAATGGCCAAAACTGTTCTGACTTTATCCATGCGTGTAACGGGTGCAAACGTTTCATTGAAGTCGATGCAGGGTTGTTGTGTGAACCCCCTTGCTACCATTCTTGCCTTGTGCTTTTGCACATTCCCATTAGCATCTTGCTTTGTCTTGTAAATCCATTTGACACTGATTACATCTTTGTCTTTTGGTACATCGACCAGTTCCCATGTCTGGTTTTTCTCAATGCATTCTATTTCTTCATCCATGGCTTGTGCCCATACTTCTTCTTCAACAACTTCTTCAAATGTCAATGGATCATATATAGTTGCAAATAATGCAAAGAGAGAGAATGAATTTGGTGTACCAGCTTCATATATCTCTCGTAGACTTCTTGTCTTCACCAGTTCTGTCGATGTCGACCGCGATGAAATGCTTGATGGAGTTTGTTGTCCTCTTGGTGTGCTTGTCGGTGTAGCTTGAGCTGCTACTTGTGTCGATGGTCCTTGTACTGAACCATTGCATGGTGTCATGGGAATCGATGGTGCTCCGACCGGTTGACCTACATGTGGTGTTTGAACCACTTCCTCTTCCATATCATCATTGTTGACGTTCAACACAATATTGACATTTATGTCAATGGTTTCATCCCATGATTCATTCTCGACAAATTGAACATCTCGACTGATAATCACTTTCCTTGTGATAGGGTCATACAACTTGTATGCTTTTGTTTCTTCTGAATAACTAACAAAAATACATTTCTGTCCCTTCTTGTCTAGCTTCCTTCTCAGCTCATTTGGAACATGAGCATATGCAACAAAACCAAAAACTTTTAAATGTGAGACACTATGATTCATACATGTCCATGCTTCTTGGGGAACTTTGTTCTTCACACTCTTTGTTGAACACTGGTTCATAATGTAAACAACAGTTGCAACTGCTTCTCCCCAATACTCATTTGGCAAATGCTTAGCTGCCAACATGCTGTGTGCCATCTCCATGATAGTTCTGTTCATCGACAATACCGTTCTACTGAGGTGTATGTCGTGCAGTGAATTTTTTTTGTATGCCATGGGTCTTGCAAAAATTCAGAAATTCATTTGAAACATATTCACCTCCTCTGTCGGTCCTTAAGATCTTGATGCGGTGACCACTCTAGTTCTCCATGAGTGCCTTGAACTCCTGAAAATAACCAAATGCATCATATTTATGTTTCAGGAAATATACCCATGTCTTTCTTGAGTAATCATCTATAAAAGTTAGAAAATAGTTGCAGCCACTAATGGATGATGTCTGCATTGGACCACAAATGTCAGAGTGCACAATTTCAAGTGGTGTGTGTCCTCTATAGGACTTTCCGACTGGAAAATTCTCTTTGCGCTGCTTGCCAAAAATGCAGCCTTCACAAACCCTCTCTGGTCTTTCGATCAATGGTAATCCCTTCACCATATTATTTGTGTGCAGTAGCTTCAACCCACCAAAATTCAGATGTCCAAATTTGAAATGCCACAACCAGGATTCATCCTGAACTTCTGTCTGAAATGCAGCTTGCAAATTAGCACTGCAATTTTCTCTCTTGTCGAGGAGCTTGACTATTTCTTCACTTTCTGCCTTGAATGCAGCTCCTGTCTTTGTCTTCCCTTTTATGTCAGGAACTATTCTCAATGGAAACAAGCGGTTGCTTGTCATTGGCACTTTTGCTATCAGTTGGTTGCTTGGACGCTTTTCTTTGATCACACAGTGTTCATCTTCCATGTAGACTCTGTAGCCTTTTTGTAACAACTATCCAATGCTTAACATATTATTTTTCAGACCTTTGAATTGATAGATATCAGGGATATACTTACTCTCCCCCTGTTTGGTTAGAATATCAACAGTGCATTTTCTTAAGACAGTAACTTGGACATTGTTTCCAAGTGTAACATCAATTTTAACTGAAGTGTCTAGACTGAAAAACAGATTTAAATTACCAGTCATGTGGTTGCTGCAACCTGAATCTAAGTACCATATGTCATGTGGACTTTCTTGAACAGTATTGCATTCAAGTGGAGATGTCAATGCCATTAACATTGCACTTGTCGAAGTGCTGGTGTTCGTCGACTGACTTGGGCTTTGCCTTCCTCGGTCATATTGCTTCTTCTTGCATTCATATGCATAATGACCAAACTTCTTATAGTAATGACATTGAATTTTTTATTTATCAAACCTCTGGCCACTTGGCTGACTTGGGTTCTGGTTATCTCCTTTGCCACTGACATTTGCAGGACTTCTGCCTCATCCTCCTCTTGAAGAACTTCTTCCTTTGCCTCTGAAGTTGTTTCTCCCCCTTTCTCTACCACGGCTTATGGATGACTGTGCTGCAAATGCACCTTCCAATGATGTATGTGTTCTACTGAGTCTGTGCTCATGATTGATGAGTGAAGCTTGCAACTCATCAATGGTAAATGTCATCATGTATGTGTGTTCCTCTAAGGTCACAACCAAGTTTTCAAATCTTCGGGGAAGAATTCTAAGAATTTTTTCAACAACCCTTTGGTCTGCTATAGGTTCTCCATGAGATTTCAATTGGTTTATCAACCCAACAACTCTGGTGTAGAATCTGTCTACATTCTTTGAATCTTTCATGGACAGAGATTCAAAATCTCTTCTCAGAATCTGTAGCTTGGATGTCTTTACCTTATCCAAACCTTGGTAGGCAATCTCCAATGTATCCCATGCTTCCTTAGCATTAGTCTTTGCTGCTATTCTTGGGAGTATGCTCTCATGCATAGCTTGATGTATGAAAAACAGAGCTTTTCCATCTTTCTTCCTCTGTTCTCTCAAGACATCTTTTTCAGCCTGTGTGAGATTGTTATATGCTGTCATGTTTGTTGGTTCTGCATAACCATGATGGACTATCTCCCAGATATCTTGACCTCTGAATAAAGACTTCATTGTTAAATACCAATGTTCATAATTCTTTCCTGTAAAGATTGGAGTTTGCAATGAACCAGAAGTGGAAGCCATTTTAGTTTTTAATTAACTTTCCTTAGAAAAATAATTTCCACCTTTTAAGACAAGATTTCTTTCCTAAATCTTTTGCTGATATAAACCTTGCTTTGATATAACCTTGCTCTGATACTAGTTAGCCAAAACCAAGCTGACTAAACTTGAGTTTAGGGCTCAATTAATCTTAAAGTTTAATTTTCACTTTTCACGCCGACCACTTTTTCTTTTTACTTGTCGGGTGAAACTTGTCTATCTCTCGACTCGACAAGTTTATAAATTTTAGTCGGTCCTACACCTAACTAAATTTACTTTGACTTACTTGTCAGTTCTAACGACTGGTTTTTACCTCGACCACTTGTCACTTTGACCAAGTTGGTTGACTTCTTCTCTTCCACCAATTCGACTGACTTCTTGTCTTCGACCAAGTCGGCTCACTGCTTGTCTTCGACCAAGTCAGCTGAACCACTCAGGTCGGTTCGCTTTGGTCGAAATCTACAGAGTAAGTTTCTTAGTCTGAAGACTTAAGAAATTACAAATGCTTTTCACCTATGAGTAAGATAGAGTAAAAATGGACACATTAACAAATCCAAAGAACTTATAAAACATATGCCCAAATATGTAAGAAGACTTGAGTCGACCAATGTGTCGTAAAACCCTCAGACTTTCAAGCGGTGAGAAATTTATGGGTTCTTTGATCTTTCACTTAATAGTAATTGTAAAAGACATTTACAGAAGTAAATCTGGAAATATGTGCGGCCAAACAATCATGTATTCAACCATAAACTATTTCATATATTTAACTATGCAGAAATAAGAAAGTATTACAAACTGGTTGGTCCAGACTTGTCGATCTACAGAGCTTCGGCTCTTCGACTAAATCACTTACACAGAAGCTTGAGCTTCGACTTCACTTTCTCACCCTGAGTTCCTCTGTCACTCTATTGTGTCTCTTGTGTCTGTGTCTGTAAACTGATCTACAATTTGCTTCTTCTATTTATAGGTAACCTGAAGATTGCTTCTACATGGGTCGACTGACTCACCATTAAATACTGTAATAACTATCTACCTAACAACTTAGCTTCAGAAATAAATTCGACATGGTATAGATTGCCGAATCATTGACTCTTCCCTCTTGTCAGACAAGATCTTGACTTGTACAGACTCTAATAGAGTCGGCTGAGAGTCAGGTACATATCTACGATTAATTACATTTTTCCAACGCAGATGGATGCAACAGGAACCAACCAGCTCGTTTTGGTGTGGAAGAATCAGATCAACTACTGGCAAAGCAGTGTCTGGAATGACCAAACCTTTAGTGATGTTCTAGAGATGACACAGAATTACATCTTCGATCTCATCTTTTTCAGGAATGGTTCATACGAGTATTTCACTTATTTTGTGCAACCCCAATTCACATAGCTATCACCTTTCGTCCTGGACGAGGCGGGAGAAATTCGATTGTACATTATGTTGGTAAACAACGAATGGAGCATGTTCTGGGCACAACCCAAAGCTCAGTGCGATGTGTATAACCAGTGCGGCGCTTATGGATCTTGTAACCACAACAATTTACAGTCTTGCAACTGCCTCACGGGCTTTGTCCCCAACTACACCCAAGAATGGGACTCTCACCAGTGGTTAAGCGACTGTATTCGAAAGCCGCCATTACAGTGCAGCCATGCCAGAAAGCGGACCAACACTGTTGAATTTTTAGAGTTCAGTGCCAAATCTACGCCCCCTCAAGGGATTCAATATAGAGGGAAAGGGAAAGAGCAGTGCCATGCCTCCTTTCTCAGCAATTGTTCGTGCACGACATATGCCTATCTTGATAATAGCACTTTGGAAGCATGTCTAATCTGGTACGGTGAATTGCTAGATCTGTCCAATGCGACCTCCTACGGGATCTCTCTGTTTGTTCTGTTAGATGCCTCTGATTTTCCAAATTCCTCTACTTCCAAAAGTAAGGCAATTGATCTTGCTGGCTTAGTGGGTGGTGTTCTTAGTGGGCTACTTATTACTCTGGCCTTTGTGATGCTGTTTTTTTGGTATTGCAGGCACTTTCGGTCGTCTGTAACAAATTACCAGCCGAGAATGCTAATGGTATTCACCTACAGAGAGCTAAAGAGTTCAACGAAAAACTTTTCTGAGCAGCTGGGATGCGGGGGTTTTGGTTCCATCTTCAAAGGGACTCTAAGAGACGGCTCTCTGGTGGCCTTCAAGAAATTGGAGGGTGCAAGCCAAGGAGAGAAGCAATTCAGCTCGGAGGTGAGCACAATTGGAATCATACATCATATAACTTTGGTTCGGCCACTAGGATTTTGTACCGAGGGCTCCAGAAGACTGTTGGTGTACGAATACATGCCCAATGGCTCCCTCAACTCCTTCTTATTCCACAAAACCCAGCGCGATGATCAGATTCAGAAAAACGTGCTGGACTGGAAAACGCGCTTCAACATAGCGGTTGGGACTAGTTGGGGAATTGTCTATTTGCACGAAAAGTGCAGGAATGCATCAAATTTGCAAATACAATTCATATTCATGTGCTATACAAAGTTGTAAATACAGTTCATGCAATTTCTAGAAATAATTAATGTGCTATTTTTGCAATTGTTTCACCAATTCCTCACATCTCAAAATGCAATTTCTAGAAATAATTAATGTGTTATAGAAATTTGCAAATACAATTCATGTTCATGTGTTATACAAAGATGTAAATACAATTCATGCAATTTCTAGAAATAATTAATGTGCTATACAAAGTTGCAAATACGTTCATGTGTTATACAAAGTTGTAAATATAATTCATATGTTTTGAATAAATGAAATTATAATGGTGTTAAGATAAAGTATATAAAAAAGAATGAAGGTTAAGTATGAGTCATTTCAGTAAATTTTAATACTTTTTAAAACACATCATTATATGTTTAACAATTTTTTTTTACAAGGAAACCATACTTAATCTCAGCAATAATGTTCTTGAACAATTAGCATGCATAACAAAATTCGATATAAAGTCCCATAAGTAAATCCTATTCATTATGACTACTCTGTCAATGTAAAATAACCTGAGGGGTTTTTCTGTCATTCTCTACTCAATCCCTGACGGTGGAACATATAAGAATTCATGTCAAAGATATAGACAAATATAACCATTAACTATTAGCACAGCCATGAGTAAGGTGGCCGGTGAAAGTCTATAAGCACAATTAACCACTTAGTTTTGTAAAAATAGATGGCTATTAAACAGAGACTAAAATATATAATTTTATATTTATTATTCATACTAGATTGCTAAGAGTTAATATACTGTGTTTAATAAACAAAAACAAAAAAAAACTGATATGAAAAAAAAAATTGTTACCGGTTTCTTTAACCACCCTTTAGCTGAAGCTTATTTAAATCTTAATCAAGATGCATTTAAGCATGACAAGATACTATTATCATGAAATGAATCTCTGCTGTACACTTTTTACACTTGGGTTAATCTTGTTAATCTGCTCAAGCAAGTCCAAAACTTGAGATAATATCTAAATGCCTATGCATAACTAGTTGATGATCTATGCATCAATTACTAGTTATTTTATATATATATATATATTATAATTGTTTATTTCAAATTTGGAACTACACCCATAAAATCAATGAGTACACTTGTTTCATCCTCCCACAATATAGGAAAAACATACTTACTACTCCATCCCAAAGTCTAAAATACTAGCACAATCACATTTTAAAAGTGGTTGATATAAGTCAGTAAGCTATATCAACCATGGCCAAACATTTAAAAGTGTTTATGCTAGTTGTGCTAATTGATAGCCTGCCTACATGATTGTGCTACTCTATCCAAATTCTAAAATATAAACACCTATCCATGTAACTTAAATAATCTATAAAAACAAATAACAACAATCACATCAATTTACAGTGTAACTTAAATAATCTATGAAAACAAATAACAACAATCACATCGATTTACAGTGAATAATCCATAAACACAATTAACAATAATCACACCAATTTACACAAATACTTATCCAAAAATGATCTGCACATTGATTTTGTGAGTATTTGCCATTTGGCAGAGCCACCCCAAGCTCAAGGCTAGGGTGTGAGAAGGGCAACTCTCTATCACAATTGCAAACAATTTCTGAGTTAAATATGCAGCTATCAATCTGGGTTGTTATTGAATACACAAAATAATAACACAACAAGCCAAAAAGCAAGAAACAAAGCTCAACCAAAACACAAAGCTACAAGAGATCAACCAAACTACAAGAAGATGTTCCTTCCAGAGTGTCCACTCTCTGCCGACCCCATCCAAATCAGAGCTACAAGTCCTCTCTATTTGGCATGGCCATTTTATTTAACCATGGACCATAATGGAGGTATTCCATTTAGTTCAAGTGGAGGATAACCTGGGCTCCATGCTGAGGTTGCAGGGTGAATACAAGGGTAGGTGCATGAACATAATTTGGCGAAGTGACAAAAGAAAATCGTTGCAGAATCATGGCTAGTGCCACCTTTGCTTCTAACAGTGCAAAGTTTTGACCCACACATATTCTTGGACCTGATCCAAATGGTAGAAATGCCAATCGATGCTTCACAGCCTTTTCAATTCCCTAACTGAACCGGGCTGGGTTAAACTCATTTGCATCATTTCCCCACAAAGTTGGATCATGGTGAACTGGTAGGATAGGAAGCATAAGTTGGGTTCCTGCAGGAATTGACAGCCTTCCAAGCTTCATAGGCTTGTTTGGCTCCCAAAGTACAGCAACTGCTATTGGATAAACTCTTAGGGCCTCATTTAGAATCATTCCCACCTGTAAATATCCATATAATACTTTTAGTTAGCATGACAAAATTTCTGATCTGGATTAGATTGAAGAATCTCTATAAAATGTACTGATATGGCCATGTAAACCTCTACTTATTAGTGTTTTAATTTAGTCTATATGAAAATAGCAATATTCCATAGAGATAAAGGTTTGTCAGAAGCATCCATTACAAGCTTAAGGTGATTTACACCATCTGCATCCGGATACACATCTTTTCCGAATACTTCCAACACTTCTCTACATCCTAACACTTGCCAGTCTTGATGCATTCCAAGTAATATTATAGCCCATGTTAACAGCTTTGATGTAGTTCCATGTCCAGCAATATAGATAGTCTTGCATTCAGCAACAATTTCCTCTTTAGTCATTTGTACATCTTGCAAGATGTCTCCCACCTGTTGCTTTTTGGGAGACATCATTATACCTAGCAGATCATTACCATAGCTGCCAAACTTTTCTATGGCAACAGTCTTTTCCCTAAATTCAATGACATGCATTATACCTCCACTGATTTCTTTCTCTAGCTTCCAAAGTTGTCTATTCTCTTTTGTAGGAAGAAATCTGTGGAGGCCACACTCACACGTTGAGTTAACAGAAGCCAATGTCAGAAGCCAAGCCAATACCAATGCTAGACATTAAGAAAAACATATAAATCATGGCACACCACAAGGTATGTTGAAGACCAAGAACATACCCAACTAAAATGCAAGCCTCCAACTCTATTGAATCTATACAGAAAAAGGTCATACCATCCAAAATAACATAAGCTACCTTTTCATAGTTAAAACTCATGTTTAAAGGAACCCAAATGGTAGGAGAATATTACTAAACATACGAAATACTTTAAGGTCATTTGGAGAATATTACTAAACATACAAAATACTTTAAAGTGTTTATTTGTAGTTTACATTAAAAATGAATTGTTACATTTACATTTGTTTATATTTAAGAATTTGGGGTAGAGTAGTAAGTATGCTTTTTGTAAATTATAGAAAGCTGAAAAAAGTGCACTATCTAAATTAATTTTAGAAAAATCTTTAAAAATCAAAATAAACTACTATATATAAAATAAAAAAGAATATAAAAAAAATTGGTAACTAATGCATAGATAAATGATAAGGAATGCATAACACCAAAACCTCAAATCATAACTGATGCATAACGCCAAGACCCAAGAATAACTCAATTAATAAGACTTAAGCACTCTCTATAAAAGAGGAGAAATCATTTTGATAGTAAATAATAACTTGAAAGTAACTCAGCTGTAAGAACCATCTGTTCGGCCTGCAAATTGAAGATGTGCTTTCCGTCTGCATAACTGCTGCCAAATGCTGTGCGAGAAATAACATCTGCCGTTAGTTTGCGGAACTCCTTGAGCACATCAACTTAGATCTCACCACTTTAAAATTCAACTACCAACAATAAACCTGCATTACACTGTCATTTTCTGAATTCCTCCAGCATTGTTCTCTCGAGAACTCTAGCACCTTCGAAGACTGTACTTGTTGACGCATGTCCGCTTAAGGATAATTCTCCCTTTTCTAAGTGATTTCTTGGAAATCGGAATCCTAGCAGTAATGGTCCTTGGTATTCATTCAATTTGGTTGACAGGAAGAAGGCAGAAAGTAAAAGGTAGAAGGTAGAATAAAACTTTTTGGATCTATATTACAATATAGACAAGCCATGAGGTGTAGCTTATTTGGACTATATTACAATATTGACACATTTAAAAAGCGTGGCCAAGAATTTTAGCAACGTTGGATCTCAAGGATATAAAAACTAAGTTTAGACTGCTTAACATATTACAACTAATTGTGGGAAAATGTGAGGAGGAATTTGTTTTTGCCAAGAAATTGAAGACCAAAGATGGTAAGTTGACTCACAATTGCATACCATCCATCATACTTAGAAATTGGCGAACTAGCAGGGTGTCGATTCTCCAAACTAGTCTAACTGCTCTAGTTCTCTTCTCCATTCTATTTTTAGCTTAACAGATATCTCATCCAAAGCAAATTCGAGTGAAAGGCGATTGCAAACTTCTCCATTCTGTTTTTGGCTTGACAGGTATCTCAGCCAAAGCAGATTTGAGTGAAAGGCGATAGCGAAACTGCAGATACAAGTCCAGACAGTGTTTGAACTTTCAATGTAACGGGACTGGCGGTAGGCAGAACTGCAGATAGAGTCCAGACATTGTTTGAAATTTCAATGTAGCGGGACTAAGAGATCTAGTAAAGTGGTTCTGCTAATTACTTCTTGTTTGTTACAGGTATCCATCAATTAATGAATACATTCCTGCTCTCTATCTGCCATCAATTAATGAATACACTCCTGTTCTCTATCTATATCTATTGAATACATTCCTGTTCTCTATCTTCAAAATTGATAATTTTGAATGAACAACCATTGAATCTAATTTCCTAGTTTATCAGGTGTATATAAGAGATCTAGTAAAGTGGTGGGGCAATCATTCATGAGGCAAGAACTTGAATACTAACCAGTATATGCATACATCTTTCTTGCATAGTGTAAGCAAAAATAACCTACATGTTACATGTCTTCCCCTAATTATAAGTAGCTCTTTAACTTTATCCAAATAAAATCTTAGAGTAGGATGGGACAAGTGACACTGTTCACTTTCACTTATACTTGCAATAGCTATCTTTGAAAGTTTTAACAATGTCCCCGGAGAAATGTTAAGTAAATGAAATTAGTGCAGGTCATGCCAATGGAATCTTGTCCAGCAGTGAAGACGGTGCCATAACATGTTGGGCAATGTCCCCAGAGAAATGTTAAGTAAATGAAATTAGTGCAGGTCATGCCAATGGAATCTTGTCCAGCAGTGAAGACGGTGCCATAACATGTTGGGCCTCTCGCCAAGGCTCAATTGACAATAATGCATTTTGTGATGAATTGTCAAATAACAAGGTGAAAGACAATGCAAGAATGAATTTCGTTGTTCATTTTTTTACAACTTGAAACCATGGTGTTTTCTACAGGTTGTCATAATCATTAGAGTGTAACCTATATTGCAAGGCTTTTCTTTCGAGATGTTCTAAACATCCAAGGATTCCATCTCTATTACCTTAGACACGGACACCAGATCCTTAACTTTTTTTTTTCTTTTTTGGCAAATATGGAACAAGACTTTAATTAAGTTATAAACTTTACGGGAGCATCACCTAGGGACCAATATGATATCACGTTCATTTGTTCATATTGGGGGGTTAAAAAAAATAAAATTATAAGCCAATATATTGGTGGTATATTAAGGGTAAAATGGGTTTTTTTATATACTATATAAATATGCAATATGCTGGGCCATAATCCTGCGTGATGTTGCATAGGGTTTTTCTGTGTTTTTTCTCCATCATTTTTTCTCAGGTTTTCTCCATCGTTTTTTCGAGATTTGGAGGGCAATTTTTTTGGTGCATAGCAATGTTGGTCCTCTGGTGCAAAGCATTTTTTCAGCATTTTTTTCCACCGTTTTCTGGTCGTGGGTTTGTGGTGGGTTTGCAGTGTTGGAGGACGATGGTTACTTTGGTGCATAGCAGTGTTGGAGGAGGCACGTTGGAGGAGGGAAATCGCATAGAATTGTTGGAGGTAAGGGATACTTTGTTTAATCCTCTGATTAAAAATGCCACTTAATTCTTTTCTTTGTTGGGGCTCTGTTCCACATAGCTTAGTGATTCCTCGCTGGCCGACTGATGGCTTACATATCGTGTTGTTAATGCCCAATGTGAGGCGGTGATGGGTAAGTTTTTATGTGCCCATCAGTGGGGAAGTTCCTGCCCCGTCCGATCCATGAGTGTCCATGCCTTTACCTTCAGTGAATTCGACTGCCACTACTCAACCAAGTGTTTATGGAGTTGGTGTTTCTGGCTTAAACTTGCCAAATCTAAGCATTCCCATGCTGACATTTCTGGTTTTAGCAGTTCAGTTATGTTCTGGTTTTTCTTTAGTTAGAATTTGCATGCATCAAGTTTCTATTTGAAGTTTGCATGCTTCAGTTTAATAAGGTGCATGCAACCTAGCTCAATTTATTAAAGTGAATGCAACCTTATAATTAAGGCATTTATCTCAAGGAGGATGCATGCTTGCATGCCTCAAATCATCTTTGGCCGAGGCTCTATTGTGCATGTGTCCAAATTCATTGTACCTACTCTTCTTCTCAGTCTATAAAAGAGAAGACAAGGACATAGGTTTATTGATTCAATTTTCAATTCAACAGTTTGTATTTCGTTGTTTTCCTGTAGAAGATTTTTATTTTCAGAAGTAGTGAAAACAGTAGCAGCTTTTGGCAATCAATTTATTATGGTTTCGTTATATATTTTCTCCAGTATATGTTTATAGATTTTAGCATTAGTTGCAAAATGCAGTTTTGACTCTTTTGAGTAGCCTTAAGTTTGTTGCTATCTAGTTTCCTGTAGGAATTCTCTTAGAGTGCAGAATCTGTTTACCATGGTTAGAGAAAATTTATCACTTAAGCATAGTCTCATTCTTCAATGAAAAAAATATCATGATAATCCCACCAACCTACTTGTTGGTATGGACAAGCACAACAACTCATGCCGAAGTGGAGGCAAAGCTATGACAGTTAACTAGGCACTTGCTAGCATATGCGTTAGACAAGTGTTCCTTTTCTAGCCTTCCTTATTGTTGGTCAAAAGACCATATCTTCCTACCCTACTCCCTAGAATGAGACACCATAAATTCGCATTGGCTTGCCACACTAATGCCCTTTACTGCCTTCCCTCCTTGGAAGCAGAGAAATAGAAAATAGCAGATGGATTTGATTTGATAGTATTCTTAAAAAGAAATTGGGTTGAAGCTACACAGAAATGATGACTCAAATCTAGTTGATAGTACTCTCTATCATTAATTGATTGCAAGTTTGATCTACCTATGTATAGAAAGACTAGATATATCTTTTGCAGTTAGCATGGTTTCAAGATTTATGCCAGATCCTTGGAGAAACATTGGGAAGCATCTGTGAAAATTTTGAGGTATATGCATGGTACAATTGGTTATGGATTGGTATATAGAATCTAGATCCATAGAGGCTATCAAGCTCATTGGTTATACAAACTCAGATTCTGTAGGTTTTATGGATGACAGGTGTTAGAATATAATCCGTCAGGATTATTGTAAATAAATAAATAAATAGGAATTTGAATAGTTGCATGGGAAGGTGAAAAGCCTGGTTCTCAACCGCCTTATTGTAATCTATAAATTAATGTTTTAGCCATGAATAGAATATTGGATCGGGAGTTATTACCAACAAGTGGTATCAGAGCAGGTTGTCTGCCATAACTCCTGCTGCATTTCTGCCCATTACTGGCATTCTGCTTGCCAGTCCATTGCCAGACTGCTCCATCAGTCTGCCAGTGGAGTCGCATGCAATGTATGCGTTACTCCATCTGCCTGAGTTTCAATCTCTGCGTGCATGCAATACCTAACCCTAATCCTGAGTTATTCTTCTGCTGCATTTTCATCCTGGTGGGCTGCGACCTACTGCGTTGTAAAGGCTGTTGTATGAGCCTGCTCGTGTATTGTGAGCGTGGGCTGCGACTTGTTAGTTTCCTGGACGTTGTGATACCTTCGATTTTTCCTAAACAATATATCCATGATGTGTGCCTTTTACCCTGTCTGTTTAGTTGCTACTAAGAGGGATAATTTGCAATTCATTCCATTGTTGCATTCTGGAAGACTTGAAGACCGTTGCATGCTATTGATGGTATATAATACATGCTGTTGATCGAATATGGACTGAAGATATATGCTGCGTTTTTGCTGTGACCGTGGAGAGTGCTACGTGGAGAGTGCTGCGTTTTTGTTGTATCTTGTACAGGTCTATATGCCACTTACTGTTTATTTGTATCTTGATGCTGTGATATATGTTAAAGGCTGCGAAGACTGAACGCTGAAATAGCGTGGTGGAAAGAAAATCCCTAATTCGCCTAATTGTGCATTGCTGCACGTATTGAACCATTGTTTCCTTTATGCTTTTGATCACTGCTTGTTGTAGTGTGTGATCGTTGCTTGTTGTGGTGATTTGTACGTATTCCTAAACTGAGATATCATGAAGTATGATATTCACAATAACATTTAAACTGTTGTGGCTTCTCTTCCTCTGAGTTGCGACATGAACAGACTACGTTGAAGAGTAATATAATTTGAAGACTGCAGTGGTATGAGAATGAAGATTGCTGGCTGCGTTGGAGACCTGCGATGTGGATATGGCGGGCTTTGAAGTCACCAAACCTATTTTTCATCTTGAAGTGGCTGTTGTCTTCCTTTAATGAGACAAAACAAGCGTAGTTTTATTTTGGTAGACTGTTGTTTGTCTCTTTTTTAAATATGTAAGCCCTTCTGGGCTGACCGTGATTTTTAACTCTGCAATAGGCAAGCCCTTATAAGAGCAATGAACTTACAGACATGGCATTCATTACTTAAAATTGCTGCTCAATTTTTTGAAGCATGGTAGCATATGCGTTTCAGAATACCAATCGGCTTTGGCATTCTGGCATATTCTTGAGTTCCAGTTCTCTGTCCCGGTAATCTGCCTAGAGAAGGTTGTAGAACGTGACTATTGTTGCGGGTGCATAAACCCTAATTTTTTGGAGTGTGTGAAGATTACGATAGAACCTGCTCATGAAGGCTTTATTGTGAGAGCTGCGACCCTTCGAAGATTGTTCTCTTCATCTGCGTGAAGACCAACGTGGAGAGATGTGACCTCTGGCGGCGATTTTCAAAAGAGACCATCGTTGAATGATCTGCGTGAAGTTTTGAAAGTGGAGCTGTTGCTGTGTTGCTAAACTGAAAGCTGCCTGCCCCGAATTAGAGACTGATATATTGTGCTGGAGAAATAATAGCTGCGTTGATATGGAAGACTGCATTCTCTCACTGAATGATATTGTGGTTAAATGATATTGTGATATAATACCTATCAATGGTAGTATAATGGTGTATACATGCTGCGTTAATATTGAACGAATCTTGGAGGTGAATGCAAATAATTCAAGTGCGTGGAGGTGAATATAGCCTGGAGAGTGGCGCAGCAGAACCCTGGTGTGGTATGTGTTGAAGACCGAAGTATTGGAAACTGAAGAATTGCTGTAAGATCTGGTTGAATTGATTGTATTATATCTAATATATATATGCTGACTAATATATGCTCTCTGATATATCGTGACTGTGTGCTGCACTTCACATCCTGAAGTGATTTATAATGCTTGTTGCCTTAATGCTGACTGATATATCATTACTGATATATGCGTTGAAGGCTGTAAGAAGTATTTTAATATTGCTACTGTCCACTTCCTGAAATGATTTCTTCTACCTGAATTACTGTGAATTGAAGCTGCGATACTGTCATTGTATCACTTTAAAACCTGAAGTTGAGATTGTAAATCACCTTGGCAGAGACTGTAGACCTGCAAGGTTATTACTTTTACTATTTCTCTTTGTCATAACAAGTTTATTATTGTAAATTACACTAACGGTTGTAAAGATGCACTCTTTGGCATCTAGTATTGGTGCTGCCCTAGCTGGCAAAGACCAATCCAAAGACCCTTCCAAGGGAGATTGCGGAAAAGAGAGAGGACAAAGAAGAAGAAATTTTAGAGGCAGAGGGGGCATAAACAAAAGATCAGATTTGCAGTGCAAGCGTTGCGGAAAGACTGGGCACACATCAGATCAATGTTGGGCTTCATGGGACTCCATCAAAGACAAGCACAACCAGAAGAAAGATGACCAAAATGCTAGTAAATATTCTGATTCTTGTATTGTTGCACATTGTAATCTTGGATTTAATGAAATGACTTCTCTTTCATCCTATAAAGATTGTTGGCTGCTTGATACTGGTGCAACATCACACATGACATTTAGAAAAGTCTGTTTTGAAGAACTGAATGAAACAATAGATGGCATAGTGTACTTTGCAGATAAGTCAAGTATTAAACCAAAGAGAATGGGAACCATTCGACTGAAGATGCCTGGATTCCCTGATTTCTTGTTGAAGAACGTTCTCTATATTCCAGAGTTGCAGAGAAGCCTGCTGTCCTTGGTGGAGATTCGACAGCAAGGCCATTCCATCCACATGTTTGATGGAATCGTTGAAATAAGAAAGTCCTCTGACAACCAAGTCATCATGACTGGATATGAAGATGGAAAGCTGCTGAAGCTCAAGGGTTCATCTGCAAGATTTAAGAACTATGCCTACCTCTCTCAGCATGGAGAAGGTAATATGTCATCTAGTTCATTGTGGCATGCAAGATTTGGTCATCTAAATTATAACAGTCTTCGCTTGTTGAAAAATAATGGTGTATCTGGCTTGCCCACCATTCCTAAAGAGAAGGAAAAATGTGATGCATGTATTTTAGGGAAACATAGTAAGCTGCCATTCCATGAATCTAATTTCAGAGCAAGTAGGAAATTAGAGTTAGTACATTCTGATTTGTGTGGCCCAATGCCAACTCCTTCAGCAAATGGGAACAAGTATTTTATGACATTTGTTGATGACTACTCAAGAATGTGCTGGACATACTGTTTAAATACAAAATCAGAAGCATTTCAAACATTCAAAGACTTTCATGCATTGATTGAAAAACAAGCACAATCAAAAATTGGTACACTTCGTACTGATAATGGAAAAGAATAAACTTCAAATGCTTTTGAAGCTTATCTTCGTCAACATGGAATTGCACATCAGACTACCGTTCCCTACAATCCTCAACAAAATGGTGTAGCAGAGAGAGTGAATAGAA
>LPNX010916505.1:16217-30971 GCA_001517045.1 Pseudotsuga menziesii | reverse complement strand
AGTCTTCCATCATTGGATGGGATTGTGCCATTCTGACGAGCAGGTCATATGTAAGGGCAGAGCCATTCTGTTCATGGCTAAAGGATTTAGTTCCTTCCATGGTAGATGTAAGTGCATAAATCTCTCCTCAATGGAGTTGAGAGTCTTCCATCATTGGATGGGATTGTGCCATTCTGACGAGCAGGTCAGATGTAAGGGCAGAGCCATTCTGTTCATGGCTAAAGGATTTAGTTCCTTCCATGTCAGATGTGAGTGCTAGCCATTCTGTCGAGTAGGACAGATGTAAGGGAAATTACCACTCTCCGGGAGATTGGAGGCGCATGGTCAGTTACCATGTAGCTCAGTCAGGGACTAGGGGCCATTCTGACGAGGGTGTAGGATTCAGTTCCTACCAGGTCAGATGTGAGTGCACAAATCTTTCATCATTGTGAGCGGATATGGTTCCAGCCTGGATGAGAGTCTTTCATCATTGTGAGCGGATATGGTTCCAGCCTGGATGAAATTGTGCCTTTCTGACGAGTAGGTCAGATATAAGTGCAGAAAATATTTCATCATTGTGAGCGGATGTGGATCCAACCTGGATGAGAGTCTCCCATCATTATGAGCGATGTGATTCCAGCCTGGATAAGATTGTGCCTTTTTGACGAGTAGGTCAGATATAAGTGCAGAGCCATTTCACAGATGTTAGTGATGTGATGTCCTATCATGCCGGTTAATGTGAGTGCTGGGCCTTTCTGATGTGATTGTAGTTTACCACATGATCAGATGTGAGTGTTGGGCGTGCCTTTCTGACGAGCAGGTCAGATGTAAGTGCTGGGCGAAGACCTACATGAGAGTAGGCCTACAACTAGCATGAAAAAGGGATGGCTCTGTAGAACTTCCTATGACGAGATAGTACACACATGATGATGACCAGTGGAGATCCAGATCGAGCTATGATCCAGATCCAGTTATGATGACTCCGAGAGATCCAGATCGAGTGATGATCCAGATCTAGCAGTGATGATCTAGATCGAGTGATGATCCAGATCCAGTCCAGTGATGATGATCCAGATCGAGTGATGATCTAGATTCAGTGATGATGATCTAGATCGAGTGATGATCTAGATCCTGTGATGATGCTCTATGATGATCCAGATCGAGAGATGATCCAGATCCAGATGACTTGAAGATGAATATGACTTGAAGATGAAGATGACTCAGATGATCCAGTTGATACAGAGAAGAAGACCAGTGCTGAAAAATTGTGTCGAAAGAATACCTTCCTAGTTAAGAGGGAGTGTTGATGTATATGTAACTTTGGAATGTATTCTTCTTTGTATATTGTAACCCGATGTTTATTCCGGGATGTTTCTATTATGTATTTGAGTCATGTGGTCATGCCTCGATGTTCCGATCAGGAGGATTAATAATGTAAACAAGTCATATCAAGTCATTAGGTAAGTCCCCACAGTTTCGGGGCACTTGAGTTATTATACACTAATTAAGGTGTAGGCTTGAGTAGTAATTATTAGGTCGAGCCTACATGTGAAATGGTTGAGTGCGCTTCAAGTCAACGGAAGAATATAAATAGAGAGTGAGAGTCTCTCTATTTATCACTTGTGAATTACATCACTTGATCTCTCAAGTGTGGCGCACCTTTGGAGAAGGAAATACTTTGGCTTGACAGAAGACAGAAGGCTGCTGTTGCGTTGGGAGGTCATCTTACTGTTTTGGGATCATATCTTGTGGTGATACTATCTTAGAGGAAGTTGAGGGGTTTTCTCCATTTATGGTTTCCCCTCCTAAAAGCTTTGTGTCTCTTGTCTCTTGTGATGTGCTTATGTTATTGATGTGCTTGTTATTCTCTCAGTGAAAAGATCCTAACATAATGCTAGCTTAAATGTTGAAAAACTAACATTTTACCCATCCCAATGAACATGGTTGTGATACATCAAAAGTTTCTAAACCAAAGCTCATCAACTAAGGTTTCATAAATTAAATCACATTGAAAACCATTGTCAAGCAAAGGATTTACCTTTTGTCCCTTTACTTGAATTTTGATTTGGAATAATAAATTTTTGTGTCTACTTGCTCTTGGTTGTTGCAATGTGGTGCAGACCATGGTTTCATCCATAGTGGAGGTGTTGTCTAATGTCTACCATTGTTTCGTCTATCTTGATAGTTGTCATTTCTCTTTTCTTGGATTTGTACCATTTTGGATGTTGTTTTAGATGAGCCCTCCTTCACTTCTCATCTGTTTTCCCATCCAGATCATAGTGTTTGCAATGTTTCTTTGGATAGTTTCCCTTTTGGGTTGTGGTTGCAATCTTCTTTCCTCTGGTTTTGTTGGTCTCTTTTGGCTGTTTTACTTTTGCCCCTCTTTGAAGTCCATTTGATGTAAAGAGAATTCTTGCTCCCTTGATCTATGGTTTTCGCACTTAACAGTTGCAATTTCCTTCAGAGATGGTTGAATAGGCCTCCAAGGTACTTCATTACTACTATAGGTTCTTTCAAAGTGATACCCAACATGATTGCTTGCTTGCAGAATCCAAACATGTATTCTTGAACAATTTTTCCTTGTTCTTGCCAAAGGTATTTCCATTTCATACATTGTTCCCTTGCTGCTCCAATTTTGCTACCATGGGATTTTTTCCTAACCACAAGGCATCTATTACCTCTCCCACCATAACAAAACATGTCCAAACGTTTTTAATTGAGAGGAAATCTACTGGATTTCTGTTATTTGCTAAAGGCCAAAATAAACTACAACAATTTCAACTGGCTATGAAACCATGCCATAGCACATTCGTTCATGGCATATGAAACAATACCCCTATTTTCAAAAAATATTGGAAAATACCTCCCAAAATTGTTTTGTTTAACCCCCTCCCAATATTCCTTCCCAATTTAAAAAAATCCCTATTTTCACTATGTATTGCATGTATTCGTTTTTTCATTTACATTTTTTATACCCCTTTATATTTCTACCTAGTATATTGACATGATACCCCACATGCATTCTACAAAGAAGTCAATTATGACCTGAAAGACAACGCCAAAAGACCCTGTTCCAGCCACATGTTCTGTAATGTAAATGATGGTTTGTCAAGTTAGTAAAAGAATAAATAAACAATTGGAAAAAAAATCAATAAAGAAACTATTCACTTATATTCTTGGTTGTGACCTAATGAATTCTCACTATGAACACATTATAGGTAAACCTATTTAGGCTTACCATTTCTGCCACCTATGATTGTAGCTATGATGTGTCCTGACTCTGCACCCATACCATCAACAATAGCTGGCTCAATAGCCTGCAATTGATTTACATTGACATGTCACAGAAGAACCATATATAAAAAGTCCTTCCATGAAAACAGGAAACAAGCATACAATAAATGCCTCCTTTCATTTCTTGCTTCAAATGCAAATATTCCTCTTAAAACAAAAAAAATATTAGCTTACTTTCTCATCATCAACATCCAATTTGTTGTTCTTATCCTCATATCAAGCATCTCTACCAACCCAATCAACACTGTTCACTGGCCTTTTAAACCTGTTGATTGTCCTTGAGCTTCCCACACCTCCACTATGCCCTAAGCTTGTTGATGCCATAAATGGCCTGAGTTTTGACAATCTAGAAATTAGTGTATTATTCTCCTTGGGATTCTATTCCCCACTCTCATCCTGTTTGAATTTGATCAACTTGAAGATGCTTCCAAGATGTGAAAAACAAGTTATGAACTATATGTCAGAGCGCTGATCAAAATCACAACACTTCAAAAATGTAGATGAGTTAAAGACATATTTTGAAGACATTGTGTTTGTCAATAGGCATTTTATTGGGAACTAAGTATGTTTCCCCTTGACCAAAAAAAATATGTGAAGAGCTCAGCTCCTTTCGAAGGGAATTTTACTGGGAACTAAGTATGTTTCCCCTTGACCAAAAAACAAGATATGAAGAGCTTAGTTCTTTCCGAAGGGCCTCAAGCCCTTAAAAATAAAAACATAACAAGAGTTATCATGCTTCAATAAAATCCTCTTCATTGGATAGGCTTTAAGCCTAGTTCTAACAATACTTAAAGGAAAACAGAGATCATGGTTTCTCAAAATATACTTTTGCATTGAGAAAGCTTCTTACAGAAACTGTTTAAATTTTTAAAGGTTAGAAAAACTATGAACACGAGTATCAGTATCATGGTATCACCACAATAGAGCCAACACAAGAACTTAAAATAGACACACCAACAACTTAAAGTAAGTCAATTCACTACTTTGTCAAGCTCTTATTTAATCAACATATATGATGAAGTACCAGTTTCCAGATAAAATTGAACCCTATCCTAAGATAAGTCAATTCTCTACTTTGTCAAGCTCTTATTTAATAAACATATATGATGAAGTTTCGACACTATAAGTATCTCATGCATATGTTATTGTTTTCCTATATAATATCAAAAATTTATAGTAATATGCCACTTCAATGGGGTTTGTCCCTACACAAGAGATCTATATCATTGGATTTATTTGACTTGAACCCACCAATGTAAGGTATATTTATGCTTAAAAAGTGTTTTAATTTTTCAAATTAAAAAATTATAAAAATTATTTAAAGGGAGGCCTTGGTTATGAGGGAAAGTAATCCTTTTTTATGACTCCATGGTTCCTCAAAATTGACCTCCTTATGGTTTTTCTCTAAAAGGTTCATCAATTAATTGTCATATTCAACGTATATGTTCTTGCAACTTCAAAAATGGATAATATGGAAAGATAAATGATGCATCTATTACAAGTAATAAACAAGAGCCACATGGTGGCAATGTTCCCGACATTGCCATTAACTTTGTAAC
Organism: Pseudotsuga menziesii; assembly: GCA_001517045.1. Lineage (NCBI taxonomy): Eukaryota > Viridiplantae > Streptophyta > Pinopsida > Pinales > Pinaceae > Pseudotsuga > Pseudotsuga menziesii. The sequence continues at coordinate 26,139 of LPNX010916505.1, read as the reverse complement.
TAGTTATGACAAAAAAAAAATTGCAATTGAAAAACTGGTTGAAGCAGTTGTATGAAGTTAAATAATAATAATTTAAAAGTTAAAATTGGACCATCAAAGCTTCATGAGATAACTTCGATTTGTCTGACAACTAATTTTATTAATGTGATAAACAAACACGACTTGTATTTTTAATAGAAGAATTAACTTCAATTTGAATCATCATTTAACATCATATCTATGCTTGCTTTCTCTTAAAATGAAATAAAAAAAGAGGTTGTTAGAAAGCATATTAGCATAACCTTTTTTTTCAAAGAAATTAAATATGAGCATATATAGGAATCTTCAAAACTCTGAGATGCATGGTAACTTTCCTCGACAATTTGACAATCTCGACATGAAATTTCAAGAATGTATAGGCTTTTCACAATATAAAAAAATTGACTCCTTTACATTATTTTAATATTTCATTTACTTCATTCTTATTCATAATTTACATCACTAATTTAAGGAAAATGCTTCATTCCTATCCATAATTTACATAACTAATTTAAACAAAAAGCCACAAGATGGCAATGTCCTTGGCATTCCCACTTAGGTTGGGCTAAGCTAATGTATGTTGTAAATTGTAACCAGTTAATGGTTTAAGACAATGGAAGAGTTAATGGTTTAAGAAAATGGAAGCAGAAATATAAAATTAAGACTTTAGCTTGAGCTCAAACTTAACTGAAAGATATATCAAACAACTATATCAAATATTTTTTCCAACCTACATTCAAGAACATTGGATTTACTTGTTTGGCATTGTGATAAACAATGTGAATTTGATGTGGTTGAAAATGATAAAAGTGAAACGACAAAAGAGACATTTGTATAAACCTGACAAGACCAACACGAGGCCGATAGACATGAAAAATGTGAGCATAGACACCATGTGTTGTCTTCTAGTATTGTTTGCTTTCCATCCTATTGCAGGTGGACATTTCTTTCTCTCAAGCTAGCCATTTGGAGAACCAAGCATTCTTGTCTAACTTCACGTTCAAACTCTCTTAAGCTCTATCAATTCTTTAATACCAGGTATCGCTTGGACTTATACTAAATGCGATGCTTGTGCATTGCCTATGAAGCTATGAGCTGGCTTCCCAATAATGTAGAGAGTCGAGCTTACTTAGAAGGGTGAATTATCATTAATACAATTGCTAAGTTAAATGTCAACTTTAGATCACAAGATCAAATGCAACTGGAGGGAAGTCACCTGAATCCAATCGAACTTGTATTTGTCGCGTTAATCTCTCAAAATGGATCTACTGTAGTATCTGTGCCTGGATCTATCCGCAACCATGAGTATGTCTAGTAGGTTCAACAAGGGCATCCCTATAGTCTCTAAATTTTAATAGAGGAAGCAAAAATTTCGGCAATGTTTTTCAATCACTTACATCTTAATATTCATAGACTCTCACCATCCCTATGGTATCAAATTTGTTTGAGTAGAGTTTTTACTAACAGTAAACAACATCTCAGTTGAGTTTGATTCGGTAAAATCAAAACAGAAATAACAACAGAAAAGATAGATAAACCTCTCAGACCTCTGGATACCTTGTTCGCTTGAGTAGATTATGAAATAAAACACAAACATACCAACAACTAATCGTCAGTTCAATATTGCTGCGATGGAATCTACTAGAATGTAATTAACATAAATGCACATGAAATTATTAAATGGCATTAAACTCTAACTAGCAAGCTGCATAAATCTTGGTATATGTCCTAGAACACTACCCGCTTCTATTGGCATTAATTGAGACCATTAATAAATGGATAAATGGACGAGCTACCTGCCCAAATGTTTAGTTTTGATTACTATTAATCAACTATTTAAAGCAAATAAATTTTTCATGGAAAAAGGACCACAGAAAGAAAGAATTACGTGAGCCACAAATGAAAGAGAGTCGGAGAAAAATAACTAAGAGCTATGGCATTCCCACCGATGTCCTTGTTGTGTTTTCTATTAAATTCTTGCACGAAGGGATTCACCATCCTATTATCAAAATCCTTACCTACCAAGTGGGTATCTCCAGCAGTGGCTTTCACTTTGAAGATTCTCTCTTTAATCGTCAAAATCGAAACATCAAATGTCCCTCCTCCCAAATCAAATATCAGCACATTCTTTTCTTTAGTAGAAGTGGACTTCTTATCAAACCCATAAGGAATGGTAGCAGCAGTGGGCTCATTAATAATCCTAAACACATTCACCCCAGCAATGAGACTGGAATCCTTAGTTGCATGTCTCTGCAAGTCATTGAAATAGGCAGGAATAGTAACCACAACATTCTTCACAGTCTGTCCAAGAAATTCCTCGGCAATCTCCTTCATCTTGGTGAGCACCATGGAGGAAATATCCTTGGGTGAAAAATGCTTCTTGTCGCCCTTGTATGATACTTCGATCATGGGCTTATAAGACCTTGAAAGGCCCTAGCTTCATGTCACTCTACATAAAGGCATCGGTGAAGCGCCTATCGATCAATCTCTTGGCATCAAAGACCGTGTTCTAGGGATTCATGGCCACCTTATTCTTTGCAGCGTCCCCAATAAGGCGCTATGTATCAGTAAAAGTAACATATGAAGGAGTCGTTTTGTTTCCTTGGTCATTGGGAATTATTTCTACTTTGTCGTGTTGCTAAACACCCACACAACTGTAAGTAGTTCCCATATCGATACCAATCCCCTTCGATAACATGGAATAGTTGAAAAGGTAAAACTATAACTCGAGAAGATTTAATGTTAATTTACACCACTCTTAAGGTAAAACAATTTGTTTTCCCATCTTTCCTTACCTGTATTGGTAGAGTCTTATCAACTGGAATGATTAGCTGAGGGCCATAAATTATGTTGCTTCTTAAAATTGCATAACTTGAGTAGTTTGAACATATATAATTTTCTGCCATAACTTTAGATTTTCCGTACATATTTACAGCATTTGTTTCATCGTCTTCCTTCTAAAAAGACTTGACACCCTCATACACTGTTAATAATTATGACGAACCCGATCAGTGGACCAGAATGTACATTTATTATATACAAATGAAAAATAATCGTACAACTCCCAAGTTTAACAAAGAAAACAAATAATACAAATTAATCAATCTTCCTTTTTTGCGATGCACCACATGGTAAACGGTTGTTTACCGACATCCTGGAATTATTATATGTTTGTTAGTAATAATATAATATTACCAATAAATAGTCATGAATTATAATGTAGCATGTACATATTCATATGCGTCACAGTTTAATTTTATAACCAATTTAGATACATTTCGATCTTGAATTTATCAAGAGTTCAAAAAGGATCAATTTTTTAGGAACAAAATCTGCATGGATAATTGGCAATTTTTATAGTGCCTATCTACTTGATGGATATTCCATTCACTTGTTAAAATGCCTTGCATAATAGCCTCACTATCAAGCTGCAAGGTTGTGATTCTTATTAAACAGACACAATCATACTTATGTAGAGGGTAAAATTCATAGTGAAGTTAACTTATATATGGAAAGAAAATATTAACATAGAAAAAATAGGCACCTTGATCTGTAGATAGGTGGATCAACAAAGGAGCTCCCGTATCACTGAAATATGACATCCACTTGATAAGAGAGCGAGGGACATTGATAGCTGTAGCTACAAAAGGATTTAATTCACACGCACGGGGTACCGAAATGGCTGCACAATTAAAAACAACATGGGGCTAGAATCGATAACCCCATCCAACCTCTGAGGCAATATCAATACACAAGAATAACTGAAAACAAAACAACTTCAGTCATCAAAAAGATGCATTCTTGATACCAACTTTTGATAAGAACTCTGAATCTAGTTTTAAGCACATGCTACTCCCTTGAATGGCCCTTTGACAAATGCCGAAATCCTCTGGGTAATCTAAAACAATTTGTGAACAATATCTCATCCCAGAAAGTCAAATTCAATATTTTGTTGGAATGCCCAAATAATTGAATTGCTTAGATGCAAAAAGGTTGCTTATGAGAAGCACGGTGATATCTACACATTTAAATCTAGCTAGGGGTTTCTGAACTATTCCATTCAACCTTGTTCCATTAAAAGTACAGTGCATACCAACATTACATGTTGCCTATGGCTACATGTTAGACTGAAATTGTCAATAAGAATATAAATCAATGATGGTTTACCCACCTAACCCAAGGTTGCAGAAATGCTATCCAAGCCTTCTCCAGACTGCAAATCCACCTTGAAAGCATGGAGTAGAACATTGGCGTCAAAAAGAGTTGGAGGAGGGCGGTGAGAATGATAAGTGAAGGCAATCTCATACGGATTGTCTACAAGTGTTGTGACGGAATGCAAAAGATGCAATCCCAGGTACCCACTTCCTCCTACCACCACCACCAACGTCTTCCCCATGCTATTCAATCAATCAATCACCACAACCACTAGATTTACTTGAATCTACGATACACAATTGTTCAAATCTTCGCTCTACTTGAACCTGCGATACACAACTGCTCAAATCTCAAAATCTCATCCTGGCACCGCCAACCTGGTAAACTGCATTTTTCATTTGGAGAGATCTGGTAACATATTTTTAAACAAAAACTCATTTTTTAAGGGATATTTTCCAGTTATCTCAAGAATAGTGCCTTCTCTCATCACAGAAATAATAGATCTTTTAAAAACTCAATATATATTCCCCTTCAATGGCTGATAACTTCCTTCACTTGTGGATTATCAAATTAATGAACTTGAGATTTGGTATAGTATTGTCTTCGTCTCAATGACACGTCCTCAATGGTGTTGGCATATAGGCATAATTATTTACTAACCTGTGTTGGAAACGTCATGAACCAGATTCATAGAATCCACATTTACTTTTTCTTCCTCATACCTGCCAATATAACCTCAAAAATTTCAACTTCTTGATATTCGAGCATAACTAAGTGAGGTCGTAAAATATATATAATAACAGAACACATTGATACCAGATTATTATATGATCAAAGTATAAAAGAATGTGATATAACTATATCTCAATTTCATAAATGGATAATCAAAACTCAAAATCTCTTCAAAATGCCAGAAATATCAACACAATTACCTTGATCTGACAAGCCACCATCCAAGTGGAAAAACAAACCGCGAACAAGTGGAAAAACAGATCGCGAACAAGTGGAAAAGTACTGCTCCATTCCTAGTGCTATGAAATGGCATTAACTAAAGCCATTAAACCTTGACTAGCCAGTTGCACACATCCTGGTAAAGATCTTGGAACAATGTACTAGATTCCAATGATATTAATGGAAACCATTGAATGGATGAGCCACATGTCACCTTATGTCCTATAAGAAAGAGGCATATCAAGAATAAACCTTACTGAATACATAATTCACGCCGCCGGGTCTTGGGGCACAAAGAACCAAACAAATGTCACCTACAAAAGACCAATAGAAATTAAGCTAAATCAATATTTAAATAATTCAAAAAATAAAATTTAATCAAACTATATTAAAAACATTTGAAAACTAAAAAATTTAAATATGCCTATCGAATTAATTGACCTAACCGATTCATATATATTCCCTCTCGGGAACATAATAACTAGTTCAAGATTAATTGTCCAATAAAGCAATCATCCATAACATTACCAATAAGAATTCGAAGAAGAATCCACGTCTTTCCATTATCAACAATTGTCTCCAAAATATCTAATTGGACTCCCTACTCATTCCATTCATACAATAATATCATTCATTCATACTCAAGTTTTGGCTTAAGAAAAATTATCCGGGTGTGTGCAAGAAGTTGAGGGTCTCTTTTGGCGTGTTAGATGCAATAGAAAACTGAAAAAACAGACATCCATCAACTTGTATGGATATTTTGAGACACTTACACAATGAATCTTGCGATGAGTAAAAAACAAGAAATGTAGGAAATTGAATGACCTTTCCAAATATATAATTTTTTCTATTGAAAATGCAGTTAACTATCTAAAGTTAGATATTTTTTAATGGCCACTTTTTATTTTTGGGACAAATTATAGGGTATATGTTTTTGTGGGTGTAGCGTCTAAGTGAGTAAATGATGGAATAAACTTACCAAAATTGGTATACATATAGAGAACATATAGTACTAGTGCACGACTATTTTTTCAATAATAAAAATAATATTTTTAATTTTTTTTTAATTATCTAAGAGATCAATTATGGGTGCAGCATTTGAATGTCTTAATGAAATTATTTGGAAATGGGTTTTTTATAGCATGTAGAGCTCGATGTTCTTTAGTGCACTATACATTTTTTTTTAAATGGTTGAGAAATGAAAGAGATATTGACGAAACACTAACAGTGTGTTTTTTGAGTTAAGGAGTGATGATAGAAGATAAATACGAAAAAAATAGAGAAATTAATGTATTCTTGTTAAAATTTACATATTTGGAATTTGCAAAAAAAACCATATCTGTTTCTAAAATCTCATAAAAAATGGAGGTGTGCAGCATAATCAGACAAACAGCTAAACACAAGCATATTGAAAATTTGGATATAATGTTGAATTATCCATTGTTTATCATACTCCAAGGCATAGGCATGTTGAATCCGAAGCAAAGTACGAAGCAGACACATAAGCATAAGAATTCCATGCAAGCATGGGTGGAGGATCGGCCTTATCATTTCAAGGGAATACATTTTTGAATTTAAACAAAATGGGAGCGCGTTTTATTGAAGCAAAACGGGAGCGTGTTTTATTGAAGCAAAATGGGAGCATGTTTTATTGAAGCAAAATGGGAGTGTGTTATAGTGAAGCAAAACGAGAGTGTGTTTTAGTGAATCACAACGCGCACATGTTTTTAAATACTATAATGAGTTCTTGTTTTGTCAATTATACTAATACTTTTATTATTTTATGTCCCCCCCTGACTCCCCTCTTCCCCCTAACTCTTACTAATCCCCCCTCCTCTTCTCCCTACCTCTAATCCCCCCCCTCCTCTCCCTACCTTTAAACTCCACTCCTCTATCTTCTTAACACCCAACCTCCCCATTTGTTCTCACACTCTCTCTCTTTCTCATGCCTATGTCCCCCCTTACCACTAACACCTGGATCAAGTTCTATAGCTGATGTATGTTCTCTAATGCTTTACAGTCAAGGAAACACTCCTGGAGTGATAACACCCCCTACAACCCACCACTCTCTCTCCCGGTCTCTCACTCTCTCCCCCCCGATGTCTTCCCCTACCACGAACACCCCCTCTCCTCCACCATCTCTCTCTGCAACTCATCCAACTACACCTAAAACCCACCCCCATATATATATTTCCCAACGCCCCCTTCTCTCTCTCTCTCTCTCACACACATCCATAGGTCACCCCATCCCACTAAGGACCCCCCCCCCACTCTATCTTTGTCTCTCTCTCTCTCACACACATCCATAGGTCACCCCATCCCACTAAGGACCCCCCCCCCACTCTATCTTTGTCTCTCTCTCTCTCACACACATCCATAGGTCACCCCATCCCACTAAGGACCCCCCCCCCACTCTATCTTTGTCTCTCTCTCTCTCACACACATCCATAGGTCACCCCATCCCACTAAGGACCCCCCCCCCACTCTATCTTTGTCTCTCTCTCTCTCACACACATCCATAGGTCACCCCATCCCACTAAGGACCCCCCCCCCACTCTATCTTTGTCTCTCTCTCTCTCACACACATCCATAGGTCACCCCATCCCACTAAGGACCCCCCCCCCACTCTATCTTTGTCTCTCTCTCTCTCACACACATCCATAGGTCACCCCATCCCACTAAGGACCCCCCCCCCACTCTATCTTTGTCTCTCTCTCTCTCACACACATCCATAGGTCACCCCATCCCACTAAGGACCCCCCCCCCACTCTATCTTTGTCTCTCTCTCTCTCACACACATCCATAGGTCACCCCATCCCACTAAGGACCCCCCCCCCACTCTATCTTTGTCTCTCTCTCTCTCACACACATCCATAGGTCACCCCATCCCACTAAGGACCCCCCCCCCACTCTATCTTTGTCTCTCTCTCTCTCACACACATCCATAGGTCACCCCATCCCACTAAGGACCCCCCCCCCACTCTATCTTTGTCTCTCTCTCTCTCACACACATCCATAGGTCACCCCATCCCACTAAGGACCCCCCCCCCACTCTATCTTTGTCTCTCTCTCTCTCACACACATCCATAGGTCACCCCATCCCACTAAGGACCCCCCCCCCACTCTATCTTTGTCTCTCTCTCTCTCACACACATCCATAGGTCACCCCATCCCACTAAGGACCCCCCCCCCACTCTATCTTTGTCTCTCTCTCTCTCACACACATCCATAGGTCACCCCATCCCACTAAGGACCCCCCCCCCACTCTATCTTTGTCTCTCTCTCTCTCACACACATCCATAGGTCACCCCATCCCACTAAGGACCCCCCCCCCACTCTATCTTTGTCTCTCTCTCTCTCACACACATCCATAGGTCACCCCATCCCACTAAGGACCCCCCCCCCACTCTATCTTTGTCTCTCTCTCTCTCACACACATCCATAGGTCACCCCATCCCACTAAGGACCCCCCCCCCACTCTATCTTTGTCTCTCTCTCTCTCACACACATCCATAGGTCACCCCATCCCACTAAGGACCCCCCCCCCACTCTATCTTTGTCTCTCTCTCTCTCACACACATCCATAGGTCACCCCATCCCACTAAGGACCCCCCCCCCACTCTATCTTTGTCTCTCTCTCTCTCACACACATCCATAGGTCACCCCATCCCACTAAGGACCCCCCCCCCACTCTATCTTTGTCTCTCTCTCTCTCACACACATCCATAGGTCACCCCATCCCACTAAGGACCCCCCCCCCACTCTATCTTTGTCTCTCTCTCTCTCACACACATCCATAGGTCACCCCATCCCACTAAGGACCCCCCCCCCACTCTATCTTTGTCTCTCTCTCTCTCACACACATCCATAGGTCACCCCATCCCACTAAGGACCCCCCCCCCACTCTATCTTTGTCTCTCTCTCTCTCACACACATCCATAGGTCACCCCATCCCACTAAGGACCCCCCCCCCACTCTATCTTTGTCTCTCTCTCTCTCACACACATCCATAGGTCACCCCATCCCACTAAGGACCCCCCCCCCACTCTATCTTTGTCTCTCTCTCTCTCACACACATCCATAGGTCACCCCATCCCACTAAGGACCCCCCCCCCACTCTATCTTTGTCTCTCTCTCTCTCACACACATCCATAGGTCACCCCATCCCACTAAGGACCCCCCCCCCACTCTATCTTTGTCTCTCTCTCTCTCACACACATCCATAGGTCACCCCATCCCACTAAGGACCCCCCCCCCACTCTATCTTTGTCTCTCTCTCTCTCACACACATCCATAGGTCACCCCATCCCACTAAGGACCCCCCCCCCACTCTATCTTTGTCTCTCTCTCTCTCACACACATCCATAGGTCACCCCATCCCACTAAGGACCCCCCCCCCACTCTATCTTTGTCTCTCTCTCTCTCACACACATCCATAGGTCACCCCATCCCACTAAGGACCCCCCCCCCACTCTATCTTTGTCTCTCTCTCTCTCACACACATCCATAGGTCACCCCATCCCACTAAGGACCCCCCCCCCACTCTATCTTTGTCTCTCTCTCTCTCACACACATAACCACTTATACTATGAAACGAGAACTATATACTATGAACGAGAACTCTACCCATAAAAACGATGATTTTTGCAAAAAAAACACCAAAAACACCCCCCAAATAGAAAAGTGTTGATACCAGTATACACGTTTTTTTTTTAGGGTAAAAATTAGAGCCATGGACTAAACATCCCATATTGTTGTTTAACAAAACTTTAAAATCAACGTTAAATTGGAAACAAAG
>LPNX010916499.1:66184-81789 GCA_001517045.1 Pseudotsuga menziesii | reverse complement strand
AATAAGGGAGGTAGAGAGATGCTAGGGGAGACTTTATGTCTCTGTCTGCAAGTGGGTGCTTGTAGAAATTGAAGATTGGTGTCTTCACCCAGTTGGTGCTCGGTTAAACTGGAATTTGGTGCTTCCACCCGGTTGGTGCTGGGTTACAATGAGAGTTGGTGCTCTCAGCAATTTGGTGCTTGCATTCAGAGGTTGCAGCCTCTTTGAGTCGGTGCTCAAATAAGAAGTGATGTACAGCCATTGAAGCCTTTGACATCATAAGAAGAAGAGGTTTTTCCCTTATGGGTTTCCTCATGAAAATATCTGTGTATCATATATGTGATTAAATGTTTTGATTGAATGCTATGTTTTATGCTATCTGCTCTTATGTTTATAACTCTGAATTCATAGCAAAGATTGACTGCCATAAAGTTTATTGATTCTAAGTTAAAAGAATTTTTTTGGGTGAAAAATATTAACTAACTGATTCACGCCCCCCTCTCAGTTAGTTTATACCTGTAACAATTGGTATCAGAGCAGCATTCCTTTTGGTTAAGGTAGATCTTGAAGAGTTAAAATGGCTAGTCAAGATGGATCAATAAACAAAGCACCCATATTTGATGGTAAAAATTTTGCTTTCTGGAAGGTTAGGATGAGAACATACTTAATGTCCCTAGGTGCTGATGTTTGGGAAGTAGTAGAGACTGGGTATGCAAAACCTATGTTGCTAGCATCCAAAGATGATAAGCTAGAGTTTACTTTCAATGCAAAAGCAATGAATGCTATTCTGAGTGGTCTTGCTGAAACTAAATTTGTAAAAGTAATGCATCTTGATTCTGCCAAAGAAGTGTGGGATAAGCTTATTAGCAGCTATGAAGGAAATGAGAAAGTTACAGATGCCAAGTTGCAGACTCATAGGCTAAGATTTGAACAACTGAAAATGAATGAAGATGAAAGTATTAGTAAATTTTTCTTAAGAGTTGAGGAGTTAGTAAATGCTATGAGAGATCTTGGTGCAAAAATAAGTGATGATGATACCTTCCTTGTTCATAAAATCCTGAGATCTCTGCCTGACAGATTCAACCCTAAAGTATTAGCTATAGAAGAAATGAGTGATCTTAAAATGTTATCTCTTGACCAATTACTAGGAATTTTGACAGCCTATGAAATGAGGATTAGTAAAGACCAAAACCCATCCAGAGAAGCCTCTTTTAAAGCTGAAAAGAGTACAGAGGCAGATGTAGATGAAATAGAAGCAAACTTTGTGAGAAGAATGAAAACGGGGTCAGGGAAATACAAAGGAAAACTGCCTTTCAAATGTTTTAACTGTGGTAAAATAGGACACTTTACTGCTAAATGCCCTCATATAAGGAAAGAGCAGAGTTCTACAGATGAAGATAAATTTCTAAAGAAGAGGTATAGTAAAGAAAAAAAGTACAAGAAGAAAAGTCTACGTGTGAATGATGATGATGAATCCACAGAAACTTCAGAAAGTGAATCCTCCCATGAAAACAAAGAGAATGATTTCATGCTTATGGCTATAGAGGATCTAGAGATGAGCTGTACAGAGATGAATGATGAATATTCCATTGTGGACATGGAGGGAGAGCTGATGAGTGCTCTAGAGGAGATTGATAGACTAAGAATAAAGAAAACAAAACAAAAACAACTATTAATCCAGTATGAACCCAATGGAAAAGACATCTCTCTAATAAAGCTAGAGTTGGAAGAGGCAAAGAAAATTGAAGAGACTCTAAAACAATAGCTAGCTGAAAGTAAAGCCAGATGTGAACATCTAGAGAAAGAAGTAGTAATGGTTAAGAAGGATTTAGAAAAATTTCAAGCCTTATATCATCAAAATATCTCTAGTATCAAAGCTTCAGAAGAGCTAAATAAAATTCTAAACAGACAGAGGTCACCTCAGATTAAGTTTGGTCTAGGATATGGTCAAGGTGCAAGTAGCAGTGATTCAGAAAGCAAAGAATCATCAAACCTGATTAATTTTCAGAATAGCAAGCAGGCAAAAATCCCTAGAATAATAAATATTGAAGCATGTAAAGACAATAATGAAAATCGATCAAAGAGTGTGTTGAGGCCTAGAAATTCGCAGGCAACAACAGAAAGGGATTCTCCCCAGTCAACATTCCCAACTAGCCCGTGACTGTTTGGTATGGGGAATCCGTTCGGTTTGCGGTCCGGCTACCGTAGGTCAAAGTAACAAAAACAAAGGCTTTACCGGTTACGGCTTGGTCCACTGAGTTTTTTGTATTTTGACTTAATCTATGAAATGCAAGTGCTTAATTAACATGCAGGGTGATAAGATGCAAGGAGCATTCACAATGTGATGCGCAGGTTCTTACCTCTCGTCTTAGACTCACTAGCATCTAAATCACATACAACAAGAAATTAAAACTACCTACCTAATCTATCCCTAGGGAGCAGGATTATCATTCATTGGTGAGTAATATATTTTGTACATGCATAATGAAAAGCTACAGATAGTTGACACTTCTTTCAATACACATGAACAATTACAGATATTTGAACAAACAGATAGACAATTGTTTATGGACAACATTTATTACTCACAGTGGAAAACATCACAAAAATATACTGAAGAACATTCAACAAGAACATAGGTTCAGAATGTTAAACACTCTCACAGTTAACGAAAACTAGCTGAAAATGAAATAGTTCCCCTTCAACATTGTTCATTTAATCACATTGATACATTCCACATCTCGCTTTCTCCAGCAGGCAAAGTTACAGTTTCTGATTGTAAAACAAAATAGTTCCTCTTACAAGCAAATGGTGTACAAGTTTTTCCAGGGAAAAAGTCCCTCTAAGTTCTATCTTTACAATATTTAAACTACACAGCCGATTGTTTGGGATGCCCCCAAGCGTGTGACTTTTCAATCCCTCGAACGTTTCAGATTCTTCTTTAGGCCGCTTTGTCTTCCCATTTTATTTTCTGTGAACGTTCATCTTCTGATTAGTAACTGATAGATCTTTCTAGTCTGTGCCTTTGCTGTCATTCATTTTGTCCTTTTCTTCAGTCTTGAGGACCACGGTTTGACTTTTCCCAAAACTGCCTAGATGTGCCTTCGTGCTACATTTGCCTAAAGAGTCCTTCAAGTCCACCTGCGATCCATCAAAGTGTATCATTCATGGGGTTTACATTTTAAGCAAAACGTCAAATAAAAACAACTAAAACTGGCTAATCCACCGAAAATGACCAGGCGCACCACTACTTCGTTTATCTACAGGTTCGCAATCATCGGATGCTCAGAGCGAGGATATCGGGAGCTAAAAATCCCACCCCAGCCGCAACGGCGGAAGATAAAGAGGTTACGGGCACGCGACCCGAGGGCAGGAAAAAATCTTCAATCGACAATTGGAGGATAATAACATCGGAAGCCCAAAAGCTTTGCCTAGCCGCAACAGCAAAAAATGAAAGGCTACAGGAATGCGACGAAAAGTCAACACGCATCGACAGCGGAGCGCTTTTCACTTCGGATGGCTAAATGCTTTAGGAGCTGCAACGACGAAAGCGAAAAGGTTAGGGACATGAGACTTGAGGGCGGGAAGACTCTCAATTGAAAGTCGAAAGACATTTTACATCGAACTCTAAATGGATTTCCCAGCCGCAACGGCGGAAAAGAAAATGCTACGGGTATGCGACGAAAAAGGTCAACACGCATCGGCAGTCGAAGCTCTTCACACTTCGGATGACTAATCGATTTGGGAGCCGCAACGGCGGACGGGAAAAGGCTATCAACCACCGATTTAACATAGTAAGATGCCTGATTAATAAAACATTAAGTGCTCAAAATATTTAAGAATCAGCAAAGGTTAAACCCGCTCTACTTCCGCAACAGCGGCCTTAAAGAACAAAAGACTTTATCCTCGGCTGGCGAAACAGACTCACATCCGCGACCCATCACGAAATTCAAACACGGCACTTTTGAATAGGCTGAAAAGATCAATCTTCAAAGTCATTCGAAAATAAGGCATGCCCAAAAAGGCTCAAGGGTCCAACGATTGAAACAATTCTAAACTATGCGGAGGGGACCCAAATTTAAGAAATTTGGGGACAACAGTTGCAGCCGCAACAATTGGCGACTACTTGGTGAACCTAGATCTCTGGGCGATTACTCTTTGAGTGACAGACTATTTAACAATAAATGCATCTATTGAATTCTTCCAGCTATCTCGATTTCTCGAATGACGAAAGTGTGTTCCTTTAATCATTGATGATAGTCCAATTTGGGAGAGTGGAAAACCAAGATTTTCAAGTCCAGATAACTCTGTCGAGGCCAAAGGATGAGTTTCATTATTGATTTTGTCTTCAGGTAGCTGGTAGTTTGGACACCACAGGATTGTAGTATATGGTAAACATAAATATTTGTTTGTTCCTCATTCCCATGCCATTTTAGCACTTTTTTTTGCTTTTGGACTTTTGTCCCTTTTCATATGAGTCCTCCTGCATGCCTTTCTTACTGAATTTTAATTCAGGATCCTCTATCCCATATTGTCCTTTTGTGTGAGCGGTGTGCTTCATGTTTCATCTCACGGACGGAGAGGATATTTTGGCAATTTAGTACTTATGATTCAGCATCTGCTTTGATGTATGATGCTTTCATAGGAGTTTTTGACTCTTATTTGCCTTTTGGAATTCGTTTCTTGGCATGGGATCATTTATATTTAATATACTGTTCACCTTGCTCCATTCCATGGGTCTTCTGTTGTCGCTCCTTAGAACATTTTAAGTGTGACATGGATGGAGCCTCAACATAGTATTCCAGACTCTTCGAATCCGGTTTATTTCACAAGGATTAAGCCGGACTTCAATGCACACAGAGCTTACTTGAGAAAACTGCTAAACTGGAAGAAGTTCTTTTAGCAACACACAGTCTGAGATCCCAAAAATGTTTATCATTCCCAAACATTCTGATATTCTCCATGCATCCGTAGGCTCATTCCCCTTTATTAGAATCAAGAAAAACAAACTAAAACAACTATAAAGCATGACTCAAAAGACAACCAAACAGATTATTTATATACAAGACAGAAGAACTCAAAGAAAATCAAGAAAAATAAGGCTTGAGAACCAAACCATTCACTGGTAAGTTCTCTTCCCACCCCTGTAGATCCTGCAACTTATAAGTAGAAGGGCCAAGCTTTGTTGCAATCTGAAAAGGGCCTACCCACAACTGCTGGAATTTAGTGTGCTTTCCTTTCTCATCATGGGGGTGATCCCACTTGAGGACTAAGTATCCTACTTCAAAGTCTTTTGTTCCAGCTTTATGTTTGTCGAACCATCTCTTAACTAACTCTTGCTATTTCTTAAAGAATTCTTTGGATTTAGATCTAGCCTCTTCTGCTTTTAGGAGATTATATATTCTTATTTGCAAAACTTCATCATCTGACCCTCTAGACTCTTGAGCTAGTATGGAAGATGGTAACATGATATTGGGAGGAAGGATGGATTCTTTACCATAGACAAGTGTATATGGAGACACTCCAATTGTAGACTTAGGGGTGACTCTATCGGCCCAAAGGGAATTTGGTAATGCTGAGTGCCAACTCCTCTGGTTTTCTACCACATTCTTCTTTAAAATTCTAATCAGATTTTTGTTAGAGGATTCAGCCAGGCCATTTCCTTGTGGATAGTAATTAGCAGAATAATGCAATTTTATCCCTTTATCATGAGCAAAAGTAGTCAATTTAATTGATGAAAAGTACTTAGCATTATCAAAGACTAATGAAACTGGAACTCCAAACCTGGTCATGATATGATCTTGCAGGAAGCTGATGACTTCGTCTTCATTTATCTTATGGAGTGGGATAGCTTCGACCCAGTGAGTGAAATAATCAGTAGCGGTCAGAATGTACTTGTGCTGCAGAGAGGAATTAGGTTTTATTTCTCCAATAATATCCATCCCCCATTGCTCGAATGGCTCTGTGATCATCACAGGATTTAGGGGTGCTGCTGCTTTAGGTTGTCTCCCGCTACACCTTTGGCAAATATCACACTTTCTGACATGTGCGTGTGCATCTTTGAAGAGCGTAGGCAAATAGTAACCGGCTCTGAGTATTTTGTGGGCCGTAGTATCTCCTGAATAATGTCCCCCAGTAGGACCTTCATGCAATTATGACATTACTTTCTTCGCATCTTCCTTTTCTAAGCATCTGAGCAGAACCCCGTCATAATTCTTTCTGAATAATACTCCTTCAACAAGTTGATAGGAGGTTGATTTAAGACGCAACGCTCTTCTTTGCTTGGAACTCCAGTGTTCTGGTAACAACCTTGCCTGTAGGTAATGCACCAGGTCTCTATACCAAGACTCGAGAGCTGTAAACAAAGGACATACCTCCATTTCATTTAATTCGGCTTCATCTTCCCAGGCGTATTCTTCATTTTTTCCATTTTCAGTCATCTGTTTGCACAACCCTTGTCCTTTAACTATAGATGCTGGCTTGAATTCAAGGTCGTACTCTTGAAGAGTTGTTACCCAGTTGCCTCTTCTTTCTCCTAACTCCTTCTGTATAAGAAGAGACGTTACAGCTGGGTAGGGGACGGTCACCTTGGTTCTATTTTTTAAAATATAAGGTCTGAATTGTTTTACTGCTTTGAATACAGCATAAGCTTGTTTATAAATAGCTGGGTAGTTCAATTCGGCCCCCTATAAACCAGTACTCATAAAGGATATTGGGAATTTGTCCCCCCCATCTTCCTTTTGGGTGAGCACCGCTGCTAGTGAACAATCGGATGCAAAGGTATACAAGATAAAATCTTTGTCAAAATCTGGGGTTTTAAGGGATGGTGCGTGTGCAACAACAGTTTTGCTGCGACACTTTACACATTTCAAATAGTGGAGCATTCACTTTTACCTTATTTAAATCCTCCACAATGTCATAATCCATCGGCTGCTCAATGGGATGAGGTTTATCAACATTCATCTTTCCTTCATTTGGCCTCGCCAACGTATTATTCTGATTAGCATCTTGGCTAGTAATAGTGAATTCTAGAATCTTATCAGCTAAGGATTTATTCTAAAATTTCTTTACATTTCTTTGCAGTCTTCTGATCTTTGGTAGAATGAGGCTGTTTTCTTTAATTGGCCCTTGGCTCCTGGTTGCCACATTGGTTTCCATGACGTCCTTGCAGCCCTGATTCTTTTCCTCTTCAGCATCAAATAACGATACAGAATCCCACAAAACCATGGTTTCCTCTTCCTGTTCCTTTGTTGACGTAGTATTCTCTTTTTTATCTTCATCTCCATATTCTGTTAATCTAGAATCCAGCAGCTGATTCATGACCAATGTCATCGAATTTATCCATTGAGGACAATTCTTTTCGGAGTGTGGCTGTTGGTGGAAAATGCAAAAATTGTCCATTCCTACTTCTGTTAAATTCATAGATGCAGTATTGTGAGGAGTAGGTTGAGACCGATTGTTATCCTCCCTTTTCTTATAGTAGGTCCTATAAAACTTTTGTGTTTCCTTCTCTTTCTCAAAATCTATGATTTTGTTGGAAAGCTTCTGCATCATTTTGGCCATATTTTCCAAATCTGGCGATTTCTCTTCCTTAGGATTAGTAAACAATAAGGCTTTCCTTCCTGCACCTTTCTCTCCTGACTGTTCTGGAAAATCTTCAATACTCTCTCTTTCAGCTTCCACTACTTCTGCCTCTTCATAGGTTTCCGTCAAAGTAGGTTTAGCCCTACCTTTGGCAAACATGGCCAAATCAGGGCCTAAAGCTGAAGTATAATATTCAATCAGAACTTTGTCTGAAGGTTTATCTGTTTCAGAAAAATTCTTGAGATAGGCTGCAAACCTTTGTGTGAAACTGTGCACTTTTTCCTTTCTCTCTTTCTTCAAGGTGCATAGCCCTTTCATGAGGGCTGTATGAGTTTTTTGAGTTGCATACTTACTTCTGAAAATTGTTTCGAAGGTATCCCAATCAGGGATAGAGTTAGCAGGAAACCCAAAGTACCATGATGCCGCAGCTCCTTTAAGGGTATGTGGGAACAGTCTGCAGACTACATCTTCATACTCCCCAGCCCTTAATCCTTCAATTGCCATGTAAAAACTTTGTAGGTGATCATCTACTAGTATTTTCTCATTTGGGTCGAACTTGGGCAACATCTTATCAAAGGCTTGAGGTAGGTCGTGTAATGGAGGTGTCAGGTTTAATGGTGATCTGGCTCTCCATGCTGGTGGTGGATTAGGTGGGTTAGGTGGCTGATTTGCGTTTACGCCTGCCAAGAGTCTAGGTGGAGAGTGAGGAGGTGAGCCAATTGGAGTATGAGCAGGAGAACTATGAGGGGTATCTGGGCCTTCTTGATTCAAAGGTAGCATAACTTCTTGTAAGGCTATTTCTACAAGTTCTTCCCAGTCTCCAACCAGCATTGAGTCTTCCGCTAAAGGACGATCTTTCTTTTTATACTCTCTTCTGGGAAATTCAGGGATGATTGGTAATCCTCCAATCTTCTTTACATACACCCTAGTGTGTCTTCTCAGATCATTAACAACTTTGTTGCCAACAACATATAGATGTTCTCTTTCTTCCGGAATTGGATTATGAAGCCCACTACTTTCAGAACTGTTATCGGTGGAATAATTTCGGGAAAACGGGTTTCCTCAGCCAGCCATGCACTGGCGGCCCTCCTTCTAGCGCCAAAACTATTGAGGCCTAGAAATTCACAGGCAATAACAGAAAGGGATTCTCCCCAGTCAACGTTCCCAACTAGCCCATGATTGTTTGGTATGGGGAATCCGTCTGGTTCGCGGTCCGGCTACCGTAGGTCAAAGTAACAAAAACAAAGGCTTTACCAGTTACGGCCCAGTCCACCGAGTTTTTTGTATTTTGACTTAAGATATGAAATGCAAGTGCCTAATTAACATGCATGGCGATAAGATGCAAGGAGCATTCACAATGTGATGCACAGGTTCTTACCTCTTGTCTTAGACTCACTAGCATCTAAATCACATACAACAAGAAATTAAAACTACCTACCTAATATATCCCTATGGAGCAGGATTATCATTCATTGGTGAGTAATATATTTTGTACATGCATAATGAAAAACTACAGATAGCTGACACTTCTTTCAATACACATGAACAATTACAGATATTTGAACAACCAGATAGCCAATTGTTTATGGACAACATTTATTACTCACAGTGGAAAACATCACAAAAATATACTGAAGAACATTCAACAAGAACATAGGTTCAGGAAGTTAAACACTCTCACAGTTAATGAAACACAACTGAAAACGAAATAGTTCCCCTTCAACATTGTTCATTTAATCACATTGATACATTCCACATCTCGCTTTTTCCAGCAGGCAAAGTTGCAGTTTTTTATTGTAAAAGGAAATAGTTCCTCTTACAAGAAAATGGTGTACAAGTTTTTCCAGGGAAAAAGTCCCTCTAAGTTCTATCTTTACAATATTTAAACTACACAGCCGATTGTTTGGGATGCCCCCAAGCGTGTGACTTTCCAATCCCTCGAACGTTTTAGATTCTTCTTCAGGCCGCTTTGTCTTCCCATTTTATTTTCTGTGAACGTTCATCTTCTGATTAGTAACTGATAGATCTTTCTAGTCTGTTCCTTTGCCGTCATTCGTTTTGTCCTTTTCTTCAGTCCTGAGGACCACGGTTTGACTTTTCCCAAAACTGCCTAGATGTGCCTTCGTGCTGCATTTGCCTGAAGAGTCCTTCAAGTCCACCTGCGATCCATCAAAGCGTATCATTCATGGGGTTTACATTTTAAGAAAAACATCAAATAAAAAAAAATAAAACTGGCTAATCCACTGAAAATGACCAGGCGCACCACTACTTCATTTATCTACAGGTTCGCAATCATCGGATGCTCAGAGCGAGGATATCGGGAGCTAAAAATCCCACCCCAGCTGCAACGGCGGAAGATAAAGAGGTTACGGGCATGCAACCCGAGGGCAGGAAAAAATCTTCAATCGGTAGTCAGAGGATAATAACATCGGAATCCCAAAAGCTTTGCCTAGCCGCAACGGCGGAAAATGAAAGGCTACAGGCATGTGATGAAAAGTCAACACGCATCGGCAGCGGAGCACTTTTCACTTCGGATAGCTAAATTCTTTAGGAGCCGCAACGGCAGAAGCGAAAAGGTTAGGGACACGAGACCTGAGGGTGGGAAGACTCTCAATCGAAAGTTGGAGGACATTTTACATCGGACGCTAAATGGCTTTCCTAGCCACAACGATGGAAAAGAAAACACTACGGGTATGCAATGAAAAAGGTCAACACGCATCGGTAGTCGGAGCTCTTCACACTTTGGAGGACTAACCGATTTGGGAGCCGCAACGGCCTATGGGAAAAGGCTATCAGCCAACGTTTTAACATAGTAAGACGCCTAATTAATAAAACATTAAGTACTCAAAAGCTTTAATAATCAGCAAAGGTTAAACCCGCTCTACTTCCACAACAGCAGCCTTAAAGAACAAAAGACTTTATCCTCGACTGGCGAAACAGACTCACATCCGCGACCCATCACGAAATTCAAACACAACACTTTTGAACAGGATGACAAGATCAATCTTCAAAGTCATTCAAAAATAAGGCATGCCCAAAAAGGCTCAAGGGTCCAACGATTGAAACAATTCTAAACTATGCGAAGGGGACCCAAATTTAAGAAATTTGGGGACAACAGTTGCAGCGGCAATAGAGTGATAAAAAGCAAGAGAATACCAATCTAAATAGCAAATCTGTACAGTCAAAAGTTCATGAAAAAGAGCCATATAACAGAATCAAGTATGCAGATCAGAATTACAATTATGAGCATCATAACTCAATACATTACTTTTCTAGAAATCCACCAAGAGTTAGGTATGTTAATTTCTTCAATGGTTATTGTTTCTGTTGTTCTAACTTTGGGCACAGAGCTGCCAATTGTTTTTACAATTTCAGAAACGTTCAGAGAAGGATGTCAAATAACAAACAGATGACACATAAATCATCGTATAATCATATGGGTCGTGTATCTCAATCAGCTATTAAAAGAAGAACGCAAAACAGAAATACTAACCCGTTTGATCTTCTATACAACGAATCATAATGTTACATATGTCACAACTTTGGGCATAAAGCTACAGAATGTAACTTGAAGGAGAACAAAACAGAACCAAAAATGAAATATACAGCTGAACGAAATGTATGGAGGAAGAAAGAGAGTTCTCATTGTAATCTTGTGCTCTCAGTTCAGAAATAGAAGAATCCTTGGTACATTGATAGTGGATGTTCAAAACATATGTCAGGAGATAAAGAGAAGTTTATCTCTATGTCAGAGCAGAAATATGGGAACGTAACATTTGGAAACGATGCACCAGGAAAGATCAGAGGCAAGGGAATGGTTAGTCTTAGCAATGGTAAAGGAAAGGCTCAAGATGTGTTATTTGTAGATGGGTTGAAGCACAACCTTCTCAGTGTGAGTCAAATGTGTGACAAAGGGTGTGAATTCTTATTCACTGCTAAAGATTGTAAAATTAAAAATGTTTCCTCAGGAAAACTGGTTGCCAAAGGAATAAGAGCTGAGAATAATGTTTACATTTTAAAAGAAGAAAAAAAAGAGTGTTATCTCAGCAAATATGATGAAAGCTGGCTGTGGCACAGAAGACTGGGACATCTGTTTTTTGATCATTTAATAAAACTAAAAAACAGAGCAGCAGTAAGGGACTTTCCAGAAATATCTAAACCACGTGATAAAGTGTGTAAACCTTGTCAAATGGGGAAGTTAACCAGAACACAGTTTAAGTCAAAGAGTGTTCCCTCCACAAATAAGCCTCTTCAACTAGTCCATCTGGAACTGTGTGGCCCATCAAGGAAAGAAGGTACAGGTAAGGAGAACTATTTCATGCTCGTAATTGATGACTATTCTAGACTAACATGGGTTGCATTCCTTAAAGAGAAGTCTGAAGCATTTGCTAAATTCAAGATATTTAAATCCCTGACTGAAAATCAGACTGGAAGAAATATTAAAGCTATCAAATCTAACAGAGGAGGAGAGTTCAGTTCAAGACAGTTTAAAGAATTATGTGATGAGCATGGCATCAGGAAAGAATATACAATGGCTGGAACTCCTCAGCAAAATGGAGTGGTAGAAAGACAAAACAGAACAGTCCAACAGATGGCCAGATCAATGATGAAGGAAAAGGATATTTCTCAAGGCTTCTGGGTGGAAGCTATCCATACAGTTGTGCACATTCTTAACAAAGCTCATTTGAGACCAAACAATGACAAAACACCATATCATTTATGGTTTGGAAGACCTGCAACCATTAAACATTTCAGAGTTTTTGGGAGTAAATGATATATCAAGAATAATGATGAAAATTTGGGCAAGTATGATGACAGAGCAGATGAAGGAATCTTTTTAGGATATGCTACAGAAAGCAAAGGCTATAGGTGTTATAACAAGAGGCTGCGTAAAATAGTAGATTGCATAGATGTGAAAGTAGATGAAGATTGTCATGGAAATATCAGTCAAAGGAATGATGAAGATTCGTGTTTGGAAGATACAAATGAAGAAACAAAAGAACAGGTCCAAGAATCCCAAAAGGAAGAATCTGAATCATCAGAGTATGAGGAAGCTGAACCTGAACAGTACACTGTACAATCTTCTTCCAGAATGATTAGAAAAAATCACCCTGAAAGCCAAATCATTGGTGATGAGAGTAAAGGTGTTTAGAGTAGAAGGAAGATTTTGCAGGAATCTGAACAGTCTCATATTGCTCTTCTCTCTACAATTGAGCCCCAATATTTTAAAGAAGCCAGCAAATACAAAGACTGGGTAGCAGCCATGAATGAAGAACTGGACCAGATTGAAAAGAATAGCACTTGGGAACTTGTTCCTAGGCCATCAGACAAGAATGTGATTGGATCCAAATGGGTATATAAGAATAAATTAAATGAACAGGGACAGATTGTAAGGAATAAAGCAAGACTGGTTTGCAAAGGTTATGCTCAGATTGAAGGACAAGACTTTGATGAAACATTTTCTCCAGTGGCAAGAATGGAGGCTATCAGAATGTTTCTAGCCTATGCTTGTTACAAACTATTTAGAGTATACCAGATGGATGTCAAGTCAGCATTTCTCAATGGAAATTTAGAAGAAGAAGTGTATGTAGAGCAACCTGAAGGCTTTTCACTCACAGATAAATCTGACTATGTATGAAAGCTGAAAAAGGCTTTGTATGGGTTGAAGCAAGCACCTAGAGCCTGGTATGCCAGACTGGACAAATATCTACAAGACAAAGGCTTCAAGAAAGGTTATGTGGACAGCAATTTATATATCAAAACTGAAGGTGATGACTTACTGATTGTATTGGTTTATGTTGATGATATCATCTTTGGCTGTACTAATAATCTTTCTATTCAGTGGTTTGCTAACTCTATGAAATCTAAGTTCGAAATGTCAATGATTGGTGAGCTGTCCTATTTCCTTGGTCTTCAAATCTGTCAGAAAACTGAAGATATGTTTCTTTCTCAAGAAAAGTATCTAAAGGAGATTTTAAAGAAGTTTCAAATGGAAGACTCCACACCTGTGAGTACACCCATGGTCAGTGGCTGCAAGTTGAGCAAAGATGATTCTTCACCTGAAGTGGATCAAAAGATGTACAGGTCTATGATAGGAAGCCTGTTATATATTACTGCATCAAGACCTGATATCATGCATGCTGTTGGGATGGTAGGAAGGTTTCAAGATGCTCCTAAACAGAGTCATCTACTAGCTGTGAAACGTATATTCAAATACCTGAAAGGTATGCTCTCTTATGGTCTGTGGTATCCTAGAAATTAGAACTTTTAGCTAATAACATATTCAGATGCAGATTGGGCTAATTGTGTAGATGAAAGAAAAAGTACAAGTGGCGGAGCATTCTTCTTAGGAGAGTCTTTGGTTTCCTGGCTAAGTAAAAAGCAAAGTTCCATTTCTTTATCCAATACTGAGGAAAAGTACATAGCTGTTGCTACTTGCTGTACTCAAATTTTATGGATGGTTCAATCTCTTGCTGATCTAGATGTAAAGTATTCTGAGCCTATTCCCATTCACTGTGACAATACTAGTGCTATCAGTGTTTCCAAGAACCCTTTTCTTCATTCCAAAACTAAACACATTCCCATAAAGTACAATTTCTTACGCGAACAAGTGGCTACTCAAGCGGTGTTGTTGCGTTATATTCTTTCTACCGAACATATTGCTGACATTTTTACTAAGCCTTTACCCATAGCTCAGTTTGAATATCTGCATCAGAAGCTAGGTGTTCAGTCCTTGTCTCAGTAACTCATGCATTGTGTTAGGGGGAGTCTGTGCTTATTGTATATCTTATTTCTGTTTACAGCATGGAATGGCAGTTCATTTTCTTAGTGCATCTTGTCAGGGGGAGACTCGTCATCAGACATACCGTATATGCCCAGGTTTATCCTTTGCCCTTGATGTCAAAGGGGGAGAAATGTGACCAGTTGAATGAGATATTGCCATCAATGTCAAAGGGGGAGATTGTTGGAATATCTTTTAGAGTGGTGTGTTCAGGACTAGTAGATGGTGGCTAGTACTCAGTCTTAAAGTTTTAGTGTATTGTCATTGATGGCAATCTTCTATAAAGAGAAGGGGAACTGATGTCAAATGGATGTGGCAATCTACTGAAAAAGAGGCAGGCACACAGGCCAAGATGTTGCCATTCTATCAAACTTTGCAGCACATGGAACGAATGGAACGAATGGACTTTATTAACAACAGCAACGGCGAGCTTCAGACAGACAACGAGGTCCACGAGATCATTAGATCTATCGGCATTGGAAACTCTATCAGTCGGATGGTTAGCGCATTACGCAGCCGCAATGGCGGGAGACGGAAAGACTACGGGCTCTGCAGCAAACAAACATATCGGTGAGTGGAAGAACAAAAGACTACGGAAGAATAGCCCTATTCACAGCCGCAACGGTGGAAGACGGAAACACTACGCGCTCCGCGACAAACAAACATATCGGCGAGTGGAAGAACAAAAGACTACGGAAGAACAGTCCTATTCACAGCCGCAACGGCGGAAGATGGAAAGACTACGGGCTCCACAGAAAACAAAACATATTGGCGAGCAGAAGAACGAAAGACTACAAGAGAATAGTCCTATTCACAGCCACAACGGCGGAAGACCATCAGACTGCGAGTTCCGCGGTCAACATAAAACATTGTCAAAAAGAAAATTTATATGGCGGGTGGTTAGCTCGTTGAGGAGCCGCAACGGCGGAGAATGAAAGAACAAAATGTTCTGACGCGAAACCAAACAATCAGCCGACTAAGGCAAATGCATCGGAGAAGAATATCAAGACTGAAGCTGATTATCTTTCCACAACGGCGGGAGAATAAGCAAATTATCTTCTGATTTAAACATTTAAAACGCATTCAAAAAATTGATGACTATTCGTGGAATGCAGAGAGTCAGATAAGCTGGGTATTCGAAGGACTTAAGGGGTTTTCAGTTAGAGACTTTTAAAATCTATGGCATTCACGGAATGTGAATCGGTTTTGCACAAATCAGCATTCGAGACATTGAGAGTCTTGACATTTAAAAAATCTATTA
>LPNX010916499.1:0-65990 GCA_001517045.1 Pseudotsuga menziesii | reverse complement strand
TATATTATATCAAGCAGAGATATATTTTGTATTGTTGCATTTTGATTCTATTGGAAAGTCTAGCAAATAAGGGAGGTAGAGAGATGCTAGGGGAGACTTTATGTCTCTGTATGCAAGTGGGTGTTTGTAGAAATTGAAGATTGGTGTCTTCACCCAGTTGGTGCTGGGTTAAACTGGAAGTTGGTGCTTCCACTCGATTGGTGCTGGGTTACAGTGAGAGTTGGTGCTCTCAGCAAGTTGGTGCTTGCATTCAGAGGTTGCATCCTCTTTGAGTCAGTGCTCAAATAAGAAGTGATGTACAGCCATTGAAGCCTTTGACATCATAAGAAGAAGAGGTTTTTTCCTTATGGGTTTCCTCGTGAAAATATCTGTGTATCATATATGTGATTAAATGTTGTGATTGAATGTTGTGTTTTATGCTATCTTCTCTTATGTTTATAACTCTGAATTCATAGCAAAGATTGATTGCCATAAAGTTTATTGATTCTAAGTTAAAAGAAGTTTTTTGGGTGAAAAATCTTAACTAACTGATTCACACCCCCCCCCTCTCAGTTAGTTTATACCTGTAACAGTTTTTCCACCTTTCAAGCAAGGGCTGGGTGTTTTATTTTTTCACTCGTTGTTGTTGAACCTTGAGGTGTTATAGAATATGGTGTTGGTGACTTTTGAAGATTTTTAGAATTTGGTGGGAATCCCATCACTCCACCTTAATATCCACTCCTCAACGTGAAGTCCTTGATAGAAGGACTGCCAAAAAAACAACTCACAATAGGTCTCTTGGAAGAATGGTTATTTAAGCTTGCTTTCGCATCTTCAACCTCCATATCTATTGAAATTCTCTTTCCGTGCACATTTCTCTTAGAACTCAACATTGCAGAACTCTAAGGAGAACTTGCATTCCTATTGGGAGTGGTGATTTGGGCATACCTGCTAGTATCTATTTGACCTTGTTTCTTGGCAGGAGATACCTTGTCTCCCTGGTTACATAGGGGCACTTTGCTACAATTTCCAATAGTTACATTGGAAAGTGCCTCCTAAAATTTCTTGTTCTCTGATATTTCACAAAAATTCTTGAAATTCTCAAGAAAGCCTTTTCCTATCTTCCTTTCATCCTCTAGAACTTCTTTAGAATTTGAACCTAGGTGAAAACTGTGATTCTTCTCTAAAAGTGTTAAGCATGGAGATATGTTCTCCTTTCTATCAAATCTTCAAAGAATATCCATCTCTTTTCAATCCATAGACACATCTATTTTCTTTTGGTTCAATTTCCTACCAATGTTATCTTTATGCCCTTCAAAATTGTCTTCCTTGAGACAACCTATCTTGCTAGGAGTGCTTCTCAACTGAGTCCCAAATGACCCAGATTTATTCTGAATATGAGGGCTTATCCCACTGACAATGCTCTTTGTCTTCGTTTTGTCTTTCTGTTTCTTAAATCTTGGTTGGGATTTTGAACTATATTGAATAAATTTATCAAAGACAACCGATCCTTTTTTTTCTCTTCTCAGAACTCCCTTCTCAAGGACCATTCCTTGTCTCTATATTATTTGCAGTTCTCATTGGTGTGTTTTTTTCACTGTATTTTTGTTGAATACCAACTACTTTGGATAGTGTCTCACAAGCGTTTTGCAATTTAAATTCTGATAGTTTTTGTGTAAGACGGTGTTATAGCTGATTTTACCACTCTAGGTGAATCACACTTGTATGGCCTTCCCCTGTCCCTCTGCAGACTCCCTAGACCCCTTGGACCATTTTTTGTCCTGTGATGTTTCCTTGACCATCCCTATAAACATGTGAAAATTAATACACTCGAAATTTAAACCCCTAATCACGTACATACGCGGGTTTGACCCCTAAAACCGTGTACATCGGGATGTGTGCAAAATCCAAATCCTTTTGGAGTTTTCCTTGACATGGATCTGACTCACTTGACTCCTAGCCTTCCATATGCCTTGAGATTGCTCGGATTTGACCTTTCATTACCCCTTTGAAAAGCTATATAAGGAACTCTTTGGGTACATTGAAGACATAAGAGAAATGAGAGCAAAGAAACTATAGTCCATTGTTGCCGAAACTTGTGCTTGAGTCTGCATCCCTTTGTCCCTTGGAGCACTTTTGTGTTCTTCCCAAGCTTTCCTTTTGCTTGTGAGCTTGCTATCGAGAGATGGAGTATTGAGGTGGTGGAGGCCCAAGTGGGGGATTCAGTTTCTCCGATTCACAGACGTGCCGACAAAGGTTGTATCTATTATAATCTCTGATTTTATATTAATAGAAATATCTTTTCCTATCCAATAATGTATGTTTGAATGAATATTTTATCCATGGATGATTTCAAATGCTTATACATTGTTGGTTATATATGCTAGAATAGATCTAACACCCATATATATAGTATGCTTGTCTGGTTTACTTGTTGTTGAAGAAGTGATTTATCAATTCAAGCTGAAGTTGGAAAGCTCAACGGGGATCTACTTCAACTGTCCGGAATAAGGTACGAGGTCTGATCCTTTAGTGTTAGATATTTGATTTCTATTGCATATTGGAAAGGATTGATTTCTGGAGTTAAGTTGTCTATTGTGGTACCCCAAGCCATAGGAATTTCTATCCATAACAGAATTGGCGACTCTGCTGGGGAGTTCCTAGTAGTTGTCCTTTGGGGGTTTTCTATTGACATTAAATGACTTTGAATTGCTCTTTTTCTCTTGTTTCTGTGTTGGTTCTGGGGGCATGTTTTCCTGGTAGTGTCTGATTGGTGTGAAGTTTGTCTCAGCTTTTCTGTTTGCCTTTATTTTTATGCACATTTCTTCCTATACATGAGATTTTAACTCACAGTCGCATATATATGCGGGTTTCATTGCTATTTCTGCTTACACACGCGGGTTTACTGTGAACAGTCGCGTATGCCCTTAGTTTTTCCTTCTAGAGGAAATTGGATGGTTGCTGGGTGAATTTTGATGATTGCTGAGTCTCCTTTGATACTGCTAGAGTCTGTATACACCTCTATTTCTGACCAGAGACGTTTTTTTTAGGGTAAAATTTCTTTTTTGAAGAATGTTCTTGTCATGGCATTTTCGATTTTTTGTTTTGGGATTAGTGCATTAGATTTATTTTACCTTAGTACTTTGCTTGAGTGTTGCTTGAGTGTGCTTGTAGAGTCTAGGGGTTGTAGAGCCATTCTTTTGCTTTAATATCTCATTTTTATTTCAAAAATTCCAAAAATATTTGCTTATCATCATGCATTGCATCTTGCATTTTGCATAGTACTTGCACTAGATTTGCTTTGGAGTATTAGTCAGGATTTCATATAGGAAAGCTTGCATTTATCATTTGAATAAAATTGTGCATTTCACGTAGTAGCATACCTTGTTTTTCATGGACACAATGCATTTGCATTGATTGTTAGGTGTGCATTTTACTTTATGTTGTGTCATAACACCATTAGTTGCACGGCCATATACCTCTTTTGAGTAATAAATCCAATGAAAATCAACGCTTAATTAAAATGAACTACACTATTTTATTTGATAGGGTTCACCAACAAGATTAGGTTTTAGGGTCTTGGAAAAGTTCAATGTGAGTAAATTCTCCAAGACCACTAAACAACAACATGTATGTGTCTGTCCAGGTGAGTGTGTGAAATTCCTTGGTATAACCAGTGTTTCTCAGGATCCTCCTCTCAAAAGGGAGTTAAGCATGAGGTAGTGTGAGCGGTTATTGATTGGGATGACCCCTAGTCATAACTGAGTAGCACCGAAGATATTTCCAATATTGTATTCATATCTGGGGGCTCTTTCGAGAGTTTCGGGCTTTGCTACCTTGCCCATACGATCAATCCCGCCTGTGACTGTCTGCCTGAGCATTGATTATATTGAGGTGACCTTAGTGGCATTACCTAGGATATCGAGTGGTTACTCTGCAGGGGTTATTCTGCGGGGGTCCTGGCCAGGTTGGGGTCGGACAGCATAGTCGCCTTACACATTGAAGCTGAGGGCCAAAATAATTGGTTACGTACCTCCGCTTGTTGTGTATGGGAGTCTCAAGCCTCTCCTAGGCGAGACATGCCTGCTTCATTTGGGAGCTCACTTATCCTACCCTTGATTGCTTGTGTTTCTCTTTAGATTTTCTTGGTGATTGCTTTGTGCACATTAGCTTGCCTAGGGTTTGCATAGATAGAGAGTCTTTTATATTTTCTTTTGAGTCATTGTGGATTCGGGTGCAGCGCCGCACCGTTCTCGTTGTTTAGCAGGACTTCTGCCTTCTACATATCCTCCTCCTTTGGGAGAGAGAAATAGATAGTCCAGGTGGATTACTTCGCACATTGATTCACACACGATGGGAGACCATGTAGAAGGTATTCCTGAACCACCTTCTCCCATTCAAGTGGAATATGGGGAGTTTACTCCTAACTATGATCCTTCACCTAATTTGACTGAGTTAGGTCCTGTAATTTATGAGATAGGTACTTTTCATGATAGACCTACTTACTCTAGTGTTGATCTCCCATTGACGCATCGCCGGTATGGAATGTGGGAGGATGATGAGACTCATTTTGAACCCACGAGCACTAGTTATGGTAGTTATGTTATGTCTGGTTTTCCCACACATGATTTGGCATTCCATGTCGAGTCTAAGTTTGAGCGTAACACTATGCCTAGGGGCACTCTCATTCCTTAACATGCGGAGAGGTTTGGGAGCACAAGTCACATTGCACCTTCCGTCCCGGTGGTGGAAGCTACATCACATATTCCTCCTTGGTCTAGGGTTAGTGATCCTATTAGGATACTAGATCCGAGATGAGTGAATATAGGAAATAACATGTACATAATTACACAGGTCCATTCATCCTCTATCCCTAGTTCTTTGAATGTTCACCCTCCACCTCATTCACATGGTCCTTCAGGCCGGAACGTTGCTACGAGTCATGTCCGTACTGTGGTTACTTGACTAGTTGTGTCTCAGGTTCAAGTACCGCCCGTGGTTTCGAGAGGTCATGTTCATACTTCTAAAGGTCATATCACTACTTCTGGAGCTTATATTCCTATTTCCCGAATGTATATTCCTACTTCAGGAGCGTATATTCCTACTTATGGAGTGTCTCATGGGACATCTCATGTGATGACTTATGGACCTTATTATGGGACGCAGTATGGACAGGGTTCTTCACCTTATGGGTGCGGGTATCAACAACCCATTTACTCTCCAAATTATGACTTTGTAGCTCCAAATAGTCAAGGTACAGCACACTATGGTGCTTCCATGCCACCCTATACGGGTCAAACGGGAGGAGGGAACTATGGCCAAGGCCATGGTGATTATGGGAATCAGACCTATGTGAATTAGAACTATTAGGGAGTGATCCATCGACCTAATCATCCTAGGCTCCCTTTCCTCGCAACGCTGAATCTTCTGGACTTGTCGAGATTGACGAACGATCCTGTAACTCATGACCCGGCTTGGCCGGCTGTCCCTACTAAGCTTCCCCCGGACATACCCAAATTCAAGGGAAAACTGGGAGAGGATCCGAGCGAACATGTTACTACTTTCATTTATGGTGTTCTCCGAATTCCTTACACCAGGACTCAATCCGTTTAAGGCTATTTCAACGCACCCTTATAGGGCCTTCCACGAAATGGTATATAGAGCTACCTAGGGGGGCATTCGCTTTGTTCGATGACCTAGAGATGACTTTTCTTAACCACTTCTAGCTACTAGTGCATTATGACGTTGGTACAAAACTCTTGTCGACATTTCGGCAGGATAAAGCCACACATATCTCGGATCATATCCAAGAGTGGCGTAGATGGAAGAGGTTAATTAAAGCCTTTATACCGCCAGAATTCCTCCTTGAATGGTTCCTTAAGTTGTTATTGCCATATATAGCGAAGGATGTTTCTACATTTGGAGTGCAAAATGAGGAACAAGCCATTTTTAGGGCACATGATCTAGATTTGATTTATGCTCAATCCGGTTTGTTATATGAGATCATTCCCAATGCTCCGTGTTCTAATTTTGACCCCAAAGTTAAACCTGGACCACATGCCGATGGCATTGTTGGTTGTGTGAGTGCTAAAACTGTGGATTCAGTTGCAAAACAAGTTAGTCAATTGTCAATCAACCAATCTGCTTTGGGACAAGCCACGGCTTCGTCTCAACCCGCCCAAATGGCGAGTGTGCTTTCGGTGCAATCGTCGGACCAAAAGGGTAACCAGCAGCCCGGACGAAATAAAAAGAAGGGTAAGAATAATCGTAAGGGTGGGAATAGGAATGAAAATGCTAATAATAATGACAAGAATGCCCGTAATGCTGGGGGGGACAAGCAAGCTAAACATAAGGTTAAATTTCCTTGCAAGTTGTGTAAGGAAGATCACCTCACTTACTTGTGCCCTCGTATCGATGAAGCATCAAGATTATTAGCATAGGGCCCAGCTGTGCTGACTATTTCTTTAACTCACAATCAAAATATGAACTCGAGGACCCATGATCAGACTGGTGGTGATCAAGATCCGCTGGAGGGTAGTGGTCGTGGTTGCATTAACATGGTATGTGCTGCGAAAGTTGTGACCCGTGCGAAGGAATATGGTTCGTATCAACCCAGACCAGGAAAGGAATAAGATCCACCAGGGACCCCTTTGCATATTGAAAAACCTTTGGATAAACCTGAAGCTGCACCTCGCATTCCTAAGGGAGTCCTTAAGCGTTCGGGGCACAATCCTAATGCCCGAGCCACCCAGAACTATTATGTTGTAGAGGATTTGGGCCACACTCCTTTTGTGATGTCTACGCTAGAAGTACTTCAGAGTTGTCCTTCGCAAAGGAAGGATTTGCTTTCTGCCCTTGGTGTGAATGATGATAATTCTTCCTCCGCAATTAAATTTGAAACTGCAGGACTTCATCCTCGCTTGCCTTACTATGTGTCTCTTTTGATTCACGTGGAATGTCTTAACATGAACGTCAAGCGCACTGTGATTGACGAAGGTGTTGCGGCTTCTGTGATGTCTTTATTGTGTTGGAAGGGTTTAGGTTCTCCTGAGTTGTCTAAGTCTATGACCATGTTAACTATGTTCGATGGGAGATCGTTTAGGCAGCACGGGATCCTTCCTTCCCTTAAGGTATGTTTGGGAGGGAAGACTGTTGCGATAGAGGTTGAGGTGGTTGATGCACCCCTTGACTACAATGTCTTGCTGGGTAGGAATTGGATGTACAATATGCAAGCCGTAGCTTCTTCCCTATTTTGCATTGTATTCTTTCCATTTAACGGGAAGATAGTTACAATTGATCAAACGTCATTCAAGAATCTGTCTGTTACTGCATCTTCAGGAGCTTCGATCCCGATTGTAGAGCACTCTCAGCTGGTAACTGAGAGTGTGGGTGTGGGCTTGTATCCATCCCTCAAGGGAAGTTTTAGTTTTCCTACACCTATCCTTATGATAGGGTCTAGTTTCGATGAGGCTTCGACATCTATGAGATCGGTGTCTTTTCGCACGAGTCATATGGAAGATCCTTGGATTCTTCCTACACCGAGTACTTCGAGTGAGCCCATCATGACGGATGTGCCATTGCCTACAACTATGGTAGCTTATCAAGCTAATCTTGAGTGTGTTGCAGAGCCTAGTCCTTCCTCTTCACGGATGGAGGAGGAGGACCCTTATGTGCTGCCTACATGGGTAGTACAGTCTTCTCATGCAAACGACTACCTTGATAGTGTTTTTCCTTCAGACAAAGCGATTATTGAGGCCATGTCGGGAGTTGAGCCACCATGGGAAGAGCTCCATCATAGATCTTACTTTCTTCCCGAGCTTGACTGCTTGGAGCGTGAGGACTTTAGGGAGGTTCTTAGTGAGAGAATTGGTAGTCCTATGGTTCCATTAAGCTCTCCTGGTCTGATGGCTGATGGAAACATGGAAAATATATCTCCAATGATTCCTATCAATATCTCTCGTGATCTGGGAAGGATAGAGAATGTCTATATTGGGGCAGAATGTTCCCATGTTGAGATTCAAGAATACACCGAGTTGTTTAAATAATTTCGTGATATCTTCTCTTGGTCTTACGATGAAATGCCAGGTATCGACCCTCGCATTGTTGAACACAATATTAAGACTTATCCCAATGCTAAGCTTGTTTGACAACACTTGCATGCAGTGAATCCTAGGAAAGCACCCACGATTAAGGCATAGATAGAGAAACTGTTGAAAGCTGGTTTTATCTATCCCGTTCCCTTGATGGAGTGGGTTTCAAACCCTGTTTCGGTTGACAAGAAGCAGTGAGCGATCTGCATATGCACTGATTTCCGTGATTTGAATCGTGCCTGTTCTAAGGACAATTTCCCCACACCATTTATTGATCAGATTTTGGATGAGTGTGGGGGTAGCGAGGTTTTTTCCTTTATGGACGGCTTTTCTGGATACAATCAGATACAAATTAAACCTGAGGACCAACATAAGACTACATTTATTTGTCCTTGGGGAAATTTTGCATATCGAAAAATGCCTTTTGGCCTTAAGAACACTGGAGCTACTTTTCAGCAGGCCATGACCTTGATCTTCCACGATCTCAAATCGATTATCGAAGTATTTTTGGATGACCTTGCTGCTCATTCTTGTATGAGAATGCATCATTCCTATTATTTGAGATTGGTATTCGAAAGGTACCATCATTATTTGGTCAGGTTAAATCCTCACAAGTGCATATTTTGTGTGAAGTCTAGTCGCTTATTAGGATTCATTGTTTCTAAAGAGGGTATAAGAGTCGACCCTTTGAAGCTTGAGGCAATACTTCAGTTGTCTCCCCCAAAAAATATTCGTCATCTTCAATGTTTGCAAGGCATGGCAAACTTCTTACGGAGATTCGTTGTCAATTTTGCCAATTTGACTAGAGGCTTCATGTGTCTTTTGAAGGACACCACCTTTTGTTGGGATGAGCGAGGCTAGGAGTCCTTTGATGTGCTCAAGCAAGCCCTAGCATCGGCCTTGGTCCGTGATTTTCTACTTTATGTGGCCGCGTCCATGGCGACGATTGGTATGGTTTTGGTTCAAGAGGTTGAGGAGCTCCAAGAGCATGTCATATACTATCTAAGCTGGAATCTTATTGACGTGGAGATTTTTTATTCTCATGTTGAGAAGCTTGCCTTAGCTACCATACATGCGGTTCAACGGTTGAGACATTATATTATCCTTCGCCAGACCTTGGTTGTAGCCCATGTCAATTCGTTTCAATTCATCCTCACTCGAAGGATGATTGGGGGAAAATATAATAAATGGATTGTCATCCTGCAAGAATTTGATCTCGAGTTTGTTTCGGCAAAATCAAAGAAATCGTTAATTTTTGCAGAGCTTATATCGGATTTCCCAAGAGAGGCCGAGGAGTTGGTTTGTGAAGATACGTTTATCTATGAGCACATCTTCTTAATCTCAAATTTAGACCCATGGTGTGGGGATATCCTTATATATTTACAAACATTGAAGGTCCCTACTCACCTCTCACGGGATGAACGACGACGGTTATGTCACGTGTCTAAGAATTACCTCATAGTGGATAACACTTTGTACCGACATGGGGTAGATTCCATTTTATGTCATTGTTTAACTCATGAATAGGCTGAGGTAGTGCTAAATGATTGCCACGGAGGGGCGTGTGGTGGTCATTTATCTAGGCTTTCTACAACCCAAAAAATCTTAAGAGCGGGTTATTTCTGGCCGTCGATCTTTAAGGATTGTATAGATGCAGTCAAGAGGTGCCATCCTTGCCAGGTGTTTGCACGTAATATGCACTCAAAACCTGCCCCGTTACATCCCATCATCACCGTCGGTCCCTTCACTAAGTGTGGGCTTGATTTTATGGATTGCAACCTAGCTTCAGTTGGGGGGCATCATCATATCATAGTGGCTTTTGATTACTTCACGAAATGGGTTGAGGCTATGCCTACAGTTAAATCCGACGGTGAGATAGCTGTGCACTTCGTATTCAACCATATTATTACTTGGTTCGGGATTTCGAAAGAGCTTGTCACTGACCATGGCTCGCACATTCAGAATCGTATGATGGAAGAGTTGGCATCAAATTTAGGGTACAAACAAGAGCATTCCTCCTCTTACTACCCTCAAGCGAATGGACAAGTAGAAGCAGTGAACAAATCACTCAAATCCATTCTCCAACAAACCATCGCACAAAGCAAGAATAATTGGCACATTATGTTATATCCTGCTTTGTGGGCTTATAGAACTGTTGTTAAGACTGCCATGGGTTTTTCTCCATATCAACTTGTACATGGAATGGAGTCGGTATTGCCGGTTGAATGCGAGATTCCTTCTTTAAATCTAGCCATAGAACTCTTACCAAACACTTCACCATTGGAGGAGCATTTGGTCCACCTTGAGCAACTTGATGAGCAACGTCGAGATGCCTTGGTGGATCTAGAAGTAAATAAGCATCGTGTAAAGATCTAGTACGATAAGTCTGTCCATCCAAGGAGATTTAGTGAGGGAGACTTGGTCCTTTTGTGGGATCAACCGAAAGAACCTTTGGGGGCAAGAAAGTTTAACCCCATGTGGCGTGGTCCTTACGTCGTCAAACGTGTGTTAGAGAAGGGCGCTTATGAGCTAGTGGATTATGAGGGAACAGCCTTGGCAGAGCGTAGAAATGGGCTCTATCTCAAAAAGTACTATGCATGATTTTCAGCCAAGGCTGGTTATTGTATATTATTGTACAGTTTTGCATAGGTAGGTCTTTTTCTTATAGTGATCGGGTTGTGATTAGTTTCCGTTTCTTTTGGCAGATGTCAATGGAATCTTCCACCTTTATAGGATTCGTGGATGGTCCGAGCCGTCACACTCAACACTTAGCCTCTGCTGCTTGGGTGATTTATACTCCTATAGGTCAGGTATTGTCTTCAGGAGGCATCTATTTATGGCCATCTTCAAGCAATGTTGCTGAATATAGTGCCGTTATTGAGCTTCTGTGGGATGCCATTCCACATGGCATTCTCTCTCTTGAGGTACGTCTTGATTTGGAGTTAGTAGTGTCATAGCTTAATGGTTTGTACCATGTTAGAGATCCGACATTATTAAGAAGATTCTTACATGTGAGATTATTAGAATAACAATTTGACAATATAACATACATACATATTCCAAGAATTAATAATCAAGTTGCTGACTCATATGCTAACTACGTGTTAGATTGTCATTTGTTTCATACACAATAAGCTCATAACAGACACAAATTTTTACACATGTAAATAAATAAACCGATCATCATAAAAGTTTTTATAAGCATCCAAAATGTGGTAGTACATAGTGTCATAATACAAAAATGGGGCTCTCGAGCCACCAAGATATAATACATGGTAATGCAAAATGTATCACTCCCAGGTATCTAAGCCTGTGGAGGAGGAGGGGGGTTGTTAATGTGGAATGTCACTACGGCTCTAGCTAGCCATCGAAATAGCCGCACCCATGCTCGTGGTACACCCACCACCTAGCACTGCATGGCCTCAGGAAAGTCCTTGACTTGTGCCATGGGTACTCTATGTGTCAGCCTCACAGAGTTGGTATGAATGCTTTGGAGCATCCACTCCACATCCACACCCATGATATCGTCTCCTCTTCCCCTTCGTCTATGACAAGGGAAGCCTTCAGGCCACCGTGGTCCCACATATGCATGCATATGGTAGATGTCACTATGTATTGTCACCCAAAAACATGTCTTTTGATTCCATATAATCAGAAAACACAAAAAAATTAAATAACTCAAAAATTTTAAAGAGAGGGTCGAGATTCATTACCTATGTCACCGTATGCCGATCCTGGTGGTAGAGGCATGTCTAGGTCCCCCCAGAAATATATCCCTGCATAGGGTTAGTCATTGATGGAAACTATCTGTCGTCACCACCATGGGAAGAAATCAACTGGATAGGGGTTGGACACCCTACCTCCACCCAGTCTACACATCGCATTCACCCAATGCCGTTGGGATGGATATCGAACCCCGTGTAGAGGAACGTCAACACTAGGGCTCAATCCTGGAACACGCTCGAAGAAAACATGCTCAGTATGCTGCTAAAACCAAATTTTTGCACTCTACCCATCTTACACTCACTGAGATGGTGTTTCATGTTGCCCAGTAGTGCAGTGCTCCAATCGTATAGCGTGGGTCTCTTGCACTCCACTGCATAGAACATCAGAGGCCGCGAGGCCTAGTGGAGTGAAGCCAAGCCTGCTATCCTGCCCAGTTTCAGTAGGATGTCCTTTAGGCCCAACACCTGTATGGAGTTAGTTGGGATCTGACTCCCCACCTTCTCTGTGCCCGGATAGCAGTACACCGCAATGTAATCATCTATAGTTAGGCCACCTCCGGGCCCACGAGAATGTAGGTTCACCACTTCCCCCCGTCAGGAAAGTCTAGTAATAAAGTATATGTCCTCCACTTCTATGGTGAGGGACATCCCATCTATCTAGAATGAATCTGAGTCTGGATCCTAGTAGTCCACTAACATCTGCAATAGTCCTAGTTTGGCTCTTAAGCCACCAAGACACCAAAATTTGTATATCCCACATGCATGTAACGCTTGTTGAGCCATTAGATCTGCCCTTACTGCCTCTTCTACATCACCATGTTCACGTTCTCTCCATTCTAGGACCATCTTGCACAAAAAATTGGCAGTTTGTCCATCAGAACACTTAAAAAATCTTAAGCGTGGCCGCATACGTGACTGTTTGCCAAACAACCGCATATGTACGTGGGTTTGAGGGCGTTTTCCACGTATAGCTAGCCCTATACGTGAAAAAACCCTTGATTTCCACGTGGGTCGTGGCGCCTATCTTGGAATGGCCTAGAAAATCAAATACACCATGGAATTTGACAAAATTTGCATCAAAATGGAAGAGTAGAGCATGGGTAAGTACCTGGAAAAAACGGTCATGGATTCCGCCGGTTAGATCTCCTGGAATTCGCTGTTGAAGTTCTGAGCTCAAATGGGTAAAAATTTCAAATTTTCTATAATGTTTTGAATTTTTTACTATTTATAGAAATTTTTCAAAATTTTGAAAATTTTTACCCCCTTTCCTATAGTTTGGACCGTTTTTGGACTAATTTATGATGTAGGAGACCTTTTTGAGTGTCGTTTCAGTCATTGGATTGACCCATTCGTGTCGATTTCAGGTATCATGTCTAAACTGGCATATAGGTTAGGTTTCATCACTATTTGCATTTTGCATGACCTTATGACTGTTTCATTATAGCCTTAGGTACGAACCCACTCTATTATGTCATGAAACCTTCTTGTTGTTTTAGAAGTGGCATGATATGAGTGGTAGAGCTTGACCTTACATGGGTACCCTAGTTAGCACCTTATTTGCATTTGGTGCCCATGCTGACATTTTGTCCCTTAGGGTGTGGGAGTCTGTTGTATAGTATTGCCATGACATTTCGCAAGAGCCTCATACTCCTCTTGATCTTTTGCTGGCCTATTTCCCTCAGGACTCCTGTATGTCAAGTTGTAATTGCATTATCATGAGCTTTTCCTGCCTTATTGATCCTTACGCAGGCTTCCCTGACATTGAGTTTCAGCCATATAGCCCAAGCTTGTCTCATGTCTAGCCATGCAGAGCCATTTTATATATCCTTTGCAGCTTGATTCCCTATTTTTACCGGGAGGGGATTTTCCCTCGAGTGTCGCTATCCTACACATGTATCCTTGCATTGAGCATAGGTATGTTCCACTGCTTGGAACTAGTTTGTTTGCCTATATGACACTCGTCTCCTCCTAGTCTGTAACTATAAAGCAGTTTTATTCTTTTTCAAGCTTTTTAAATATTTGAAAAAGTCCAAAAAAAATAAAAAAAAAACAAAAAGTCGGACAAGGAAAGATGTCATCTTTTGGCAGCTGTCGAGTCGTGTCGCCTTCGAATAGAGCACTGTATATCACATCCATTGGTTGGGTTTCTAGTTTGACTTTAGGAGCTGTACTTGTTTATCTAAGTTTATCTCCTTCAACTGGTTAAGCTTCCAGTCCCCATGGAGCCTTTATCGATGCCTCCTGTATCACAGAGATATCCCAGTTTTGTATATCGAGTCTATGCTGCCTTCATTTAGTCACCATTCACCATTATGCTCTTGTTCAAAGGAAGTTGAAACCTGAGTTGGCCATTCCTCAGTTATCTTGACTTTGCATGTCGACCATTCCCGGTACAATTACTGGTTCATGCACCTTATGATTGAGTCCTTCCATGTTATACAGCTTTGCTGAGCACCTCATGTTGGATGATGGGGGATGCCTTAATTCCCTCCTTCCAACAGATTTCATCCCATCGACTCCAGATCATTTATTCTGGGATTGGAATCTAGAGTCATTTTTGAGTGCCTTGAGACTTGCAGTCATCAGTGGCAGGTTCTCTTGCCATTGACAGTTTTTGGGAATACATCAATGTCCCCTGATCGATGGATCCTCTCAAGTGTTCAACCTCAACACATTTATTCACACTTGTTAGTTTGCACTATAGTACCTTGATTCCCATTTTCATTATCGGTGGGTGATCTCACATCTGTTAACGGTTTACATCAATGACCAATAATTAGACGATGGACTATTATGTTCAACCTCGACACCTCTATTCACATAGTAGGACATGTACTCATAGTCGTTTGTGTAGAAGACCTTCCAGATTGGTGGCATCTCTTATATGCTACCTCCTTGATCGTGCCAGTGTTCATGAGATTTCATCTCTCGTGACTTGATTCCAGTATATGTCAAACATTTCCAACTATTATGGAGATCTTGATCCATTGTATATCTTCATCCATTATGGAGATCATGATCCTTTGT
The DNA here is from genome assembly GCA_001517045.1 of Pseudotsuga menziesii. Taxonomy (NCBI): domain Eukaryota; kingdom Viridiplantae; phylum Streptophyta; class Pinopsida; order Pinales; family Pinaceae; genus Pseudotsuga; species Pseudotsuga menziesii. The sequence goes on along the minus strand of LPNX010916499.1, from coordinate 51,169 downwards.
ATATCTTCATCATGGAGATTCTGATCTATGTATATTGTACATGGCGATGACCACTTATGTGATATTTTGTATCATGCCTATTCATGGCCATTGCACTCTTATGTATATGGGACTGCTATATGTATTTGCAATTATGTGCAGAGTTGTATCATTGTACTATGTTGATTGGGTGGCTGGTCTTCCATTTGGGATCCTTCATCACTCCACTTCTGGGATGGACTTATAATGTATTTCCACCATCGTATGACCCCTCTGACCTCACACATTAGGGGGCATTTGTTATAGCTGATTTTACCACTCTAGGTGAATCACACTTGTATGGACTTCCCATGTCCCTATGCAGACTCCTTAGACCCCTTGGACCATTTTTTGTCCTTTGATGTTTCCTTGACCATCCCTATATGGCATGTGAAAATTAATACACGCGACTTTTAAACCCCTAATCGCGTACATACGCGGGTTTGACCCCTAAAACCGCGTACATCAGGATGTGTGCAAAATCCAAATCCTTTTGGAGTTTTCCTTGACATGGATCCGACTCACTTGACTCCTATCCTTCCATATGCCTTGAGATCACTCGAATTTGACCTTTCATTACCCCTTTGAAAATCTATATAAGAAACTCTTTGGGTACATTGAAGACATAAGAGAAGTGAGAGCAAAGAAACTATAGTCCATTGTTGCCGAAACTTGTGCTTGAAGCTGCATCCCTTTGTCCCTTGGAGCACTTTTGTGTTCTTCCCAAGATTTCCTTTTGCTTGTGAGCTTGCTATCGAGAGATGGAGGATTGAGGTGGTGGAGGCCCAAGTGGGAGATTCAGTTTCTCCGATTCGCAGACGTGCCGACAAGGGTTGTATCCATTGTAATATCTGATTTTATATTAATAGAAATATCTTTTCCTATCCAATAATGTATGTTTGAATGAATATTTTATCCATGGATAATTTCAAATGCTTATACATTGTTGGTTATATATGCTAGAATAGATCTAACACCCATATATATAGTATGCTTGTCTTGTTTACTTGTTGTTGAGGAAGTGATTTATCAATTCAAGCTGAAGTTGGAAAGCTCAATGGGGATCTACTTCAACCGTCTGGAATAAGGTACGAGGTCTGATCCTTTAGTGTTAGATATTTTATTTCTATTGCATATTGGAAAGGATTGATTTCTGGAGTCAAGTTGTCTATTGTGGTACCCCAATCCATAGGAATTTCTCTCCGTAACAGACGAGAGATTTCCTTCTCTAGCACTCCAATTTCCAAATCATTGCAATCATTTTTCATAATGGTTTCATCTTTACCTCCAATTTCTTTGTGTTCAATTGCGGAATCATTGCTTGTGGCATCTACAACATTTTCGGAAGTAGAGTCTCCCATGCAAAACATAAATTTATTTGAATATGGAATGTCTTTGCCTTCAGTACACACAACAAGGGCCTCTCTCTTTGTCGTGGATGTTGGACCCTGCACTACAATGAGAGTGTAACAGGTGCTAGCTGTGGACTCAACACTAAATTCTCATTCTCCTGTGAGGAATCGATATCCTCTCCCTTGCCTTGACCTTTATTGGAAAGATTAGTTATAGTAGGATTGGAAACCTTGTGAGCTCCACTCTCTACATCACCTTCTTTTCCTTATTTTATAGAGTTGACATATTCTATTGAATATTATCTGCAGTAAATAGCATTGCTCCACACAAATATGTGATTTTTCATTTTCAACACTGATGGACACTAGATCTTGATTTTCAATGTGTCAAGTTTTCTCTCCATAAATGTAAATGTCATTAGTGTTGCTATCTCTATAATCTTTGGAACAACTTCTCCTTGAGATTTGAAACTTCGTTGAGATCTTCTCCAAAAATATCTCTCTTTGTACTTTAAGACTGCCATATAACATCCCTTTGAGGTATGAAAAATAACTTTTATGGCTGTCATCAAGCTGTCCTTAATATGCCTTTATCACCTGTGTACAAATAGTCCTATGACTGTCATATAACATCCCAAACAGTGCTTCTAAATAACTTAACAATACTTCAAATGTCATGGACTTCTATTCTCAAGTCTATGGCATGGAATCGCTTCATGTCATAAAGATATATATTCCCTTGCTCCATGTGGGACAAAGTTCCATGACAAATATAAAAAAACAATTGAATGCTATAGTGATAGAGTGACTTGGGATTATTTGGGAGATTTTTAGTTTATGCATTGACACTTTTCAAGTACACTAACAGTGAATCCCTTTCCATATCACAAAATAAATCTTTGAGATAATGATAGTTAAGGTAAAGATGGTGATTCTATTATATGCATGGATTCAAACTGATGGGAAGGGTGTGCTGCCAATTATTATGTTCCCACTCATCATTATTTCATATACCTCTCAATACAATCACCACTTAAGAAACTAATTTATAGGAGTTGATCCAATTGAATAGGTAATGGGACAGATATCTTTTGAGAAAGAGCAACATCTTATTTCTATCCTAGAGAGAGGTACTATGTTCATCGAGAGTTGAGTTTGCATTTTCTGAAATTAGCACAAATTACTTATACCATGTTAAATTTTGAAATCAAAAGAGAAATTGCAATATGTATGCTAAAAGTGAACATAGTATCATTGAAAACAGAACACAAGATTTCATCTTTGCTCATTTAATATTAAGTCATTTTATAAGATGAAATTCTAGAGTTGATGTGAAGGATAAAGTGGAACATATGATAGATTACAAGCAACATATTTTTCATTCATAAGTAAGTGGGACAACACATGAATTGAGGTGTTGATCTCTATCCACATACCTGATCTTCAAACTTCTAAATATAGAATTCGGTTCCTCAACAAAGCATAGCTTCATCATTCGAATAGAATAAAGGTAGCAGTTGAAGAAAAAGCAAGAGGAAGGGAATTTGTTGGCAGTGAGAGACTGGGTTTTGGTTATGGGCCTTTGGCTAGTGTAAATTCTCAAATTTAAGAAAACATCCAGGGGGTGGTTTGCATTAAGCTTCTCATTATTTTCATATATGTTCTTTCTATACATTAATGTAATTTTGCAGGCCATAGTCTTTTCTATATTCAAAGATTGACAAAGGCCAGATTGTGTAATGGTTTTCTTTTGTCATTTATGTCTTTGTGTAAAGTATTTATGCAAATACAGGGTATGTTGTAAGAATTTCAGAGATTGACTCTTTTTGTACCTTTGATATACGAGAGTTTGAAATTGTTCATTTGATTACTTTAATTAAGTAGCATATTGTTGGATCATTATTTTAATGCATAGTAATTCATTTGCATGTCAAGGATGCTTGATCATTCCACAAACTCTTAATTTGTACATGATGTTTCTTCATTTAAGTTAGCAAAGATTTCCTTACTCATTTCTAGGACAAATGTGTGTGTGTGTGTGTGTGTGTGTGTGTGTGTTCTTCTTAACGACTTCCACAAACTCTTAATTTATCCCATGCTTTTTCATCTTAAACTAGCAAGGATTCCTTACTCATTGCCAAGAAAAATATTTATATGTTCTTCTTAACTTCTTTTGCATGTACCATTTTCAATTATTGTTCTCTACACATAGAAACTCTAGTTCCCATTGGAAAGGCCTTCAGTATGAGGGTTTTACTTTGATTTTATTCCAGACTCTATTTCTATTTACCTAAACTTGCCATTCTTTTCACTGAATGTTGTGAGTTGTTGTTGTCTGGAAAGGCCTTCAGTATGAGGATTTTACTTTGATTTTATTCCAAACTCTATTTCTATTTACCTAAACTTGTCATTCTTTCCACAGAATGTTGTGAGATGCTGCTTCCTGAGTTGTTTCTATAGTGATAGTGAGAAGTTAATTCTCTGATAATCACCAATGGTTACCATTTGGCCCAAGAGCCTTGACAAAGTTCGTAAGTACCCAATAACATCTTGAGTAACAACAAAGGGCATAATTTCAAAGTCCACTTGTCCTCTCAATACTTGGGCTTCCCACTATAAATCGACATGTTCAACTACTGTAGCTCTCACTATGTTGTTAGTTATTGGGTTACGATAAACTAAAAACTATTGAGACAATCTCTAAGTCACTCTTTCTTTTATAAATATATATACAATCATGCAAAAAAAAACAATATTAATTTTTGTTTGTAATTATCCATGTTCTTTTTATATTAATTATCTATTTAAGATAAATATTTGGACATATAGTTTCGAAGACGTTATTGTTAAAGAGACTGTTAATGGTTTTCTACATAACATAGATTTTAGTTTATCTAGATATTCTTTTTGATGTGTTTCCATGCCTTGGCAGTTCATTTTTGGGTGTCATTCTAGTAGGTTTTCCATGTATTCCTTTTCCAGAGATAAAATATTAGTTATTTTCTTCGTGGTGATAACCTGACACACACACATCATTTATTGAATATAATTAAAAAAATGTATAAAAGAAAACTACTTTGAAAGGACTGCACATTTTAGAAATGAGATTCAAAAAATGGGGTTTGAAGTTTCAATTTGTGAGTTTTAAGGTTTTGATGACAAGCTCAAGTTCCATTGATACATATTTATGAAACATAATACTTCCATTTAGGATTCAGCAATGACAAAAACCCTCAACAAGACTTGTCCCTCAAGTTATTAAAAATAAAATTATTCAACATGGAAAATAAGCATACTGCTAAAATCTAAAATCTCTATACATATATTTGAAAATTTGTTGGTACTTACAATTAAAAATTCTCTAATAAACTAGCATATCTTGTAAACCAAATACTTCAATGGATGGAAGAGATTCCAAGGCCCTCGAGAGTAGCGACAATGCCAAGTTTTTAGTGCCCATGGTAACAAGTATGAGTGGGTTTTAGAGTTATCAACGTTCTCTACAAGTCTGAATCTAGAACCCAATGCACATGCAATAGAGAATTAGCAAAGTCATGATGTCTAAGTACCCATGAGTTCAAAACTTCAAGTCTTCAATCATATTCAACATGGAAAATAAAAATACTACTAAAATCTGAAATCTCTATACATATAGTTGCAAATTTGTTGGTTCTTACAATTCAAAAATCTCTAATAAACCGGCATATCTTGTAAACCAAATACGTCAATGGATTGAAGATAGTCCAAGGACCTAGAGAGCAATGACAATGCCAGGTTTTAAATGCCCATGGTAACAAGTATGAGTCAATTTTAGAGATCTCAATGTTCTCTGCAAGTCTGAATTTAGAACCCAATGCACATGCAATAGACTCATTAGCAAAGTCATGATGTCTAAGTACCCACGAGTTCAAAACTTCAAGTATTCAAGCATATGCTTATGACTATTGGGTTTTTTCTAAGAAAATAGGACAAAAACATTAAAAAAAAAGTACGTTTAATATTTTCAAAAATAAATAGAGATCCTTGGATTTCAACCAGCCTGCAAATGACATTATAGTAGCAATCCCATGAAAGAGTCCTAAAATAAAAAAATAATCCCTAATTATTGATTCCATTTTGGCCTCAAACCCACTCAATTCATTTACTGAATCCATCTAGGATTAATTCTTTCATATTGTCAAAAACATGGTTTTCAGAGAAGTTTCAAACTCAATCAAGGGAGAAGAGTTGCCATGAAATAGGAAAATATCATGCAACCCAGCAGGGATCAAGGATATTTCAATTGATAATTGAAAATAAAAAAATAATACTCTTAATCCTCCATCTTCAACACATCTAGTAATTTGTACATTCCCATTATATTTCAACACCTTATACGTCAAAGCATAAATTTATACAAAACTATCAAATAATACCAAGCTAAAAAATATGATGTATCACCAGCCAAGTCCTCTAACAAAATAAGATGCCAAAATTTTAGTGGGTGTACAAAAGACCAATCCTTCAAATATTCAAAATCAAATTTAGGAAAACAAATGGAATGTAATATAAAAAAGTAGGTTGGAAATTTCAAGCCTGCCTTCATCCAAATCATAACATTAGTACATTGATCTCACTAGCTTTGGTGAAAGTTGAACTTATGAAGATTGAAGCTGGAATGGAGCCATACATAAGAACTAATAGGTTCCCCATTATACAAAATCTTCACTTGGCACAATAGAGCTAGAGATGTATGCAAAGGGATAATATATCGCTCCAAGTAAGAGTAAGAACAAATAATATATTCAAGGAAAATCATGGACCTATAACTGCATTTCAAATACTATGTGTAGAACAAGAAGGTGGGTAGAGAAAAGGCATCATAAAACTAATTTAAACCCATCAATTGAGTTGGAGAAACTTGCATTGGTAGTTAAGAACTTACAAGATTAAGGCAAAATCTCATCGAGTAATGAAAAAATGTGGAATGGACTAAAGAAGTGGGGAAAATGTGTGAATGATTCATAAATGGCATTTTAAAAGCAAGGAAAAATGGATGAATGAATCATAAATGACATTTTAAAGAAACATATTTGAAAATTAATAAATCATGTATAATTTTTAATATTGTATATGGGACAGAAATCTAGAATTGGATCTAATGGTTGAGAATCCACTCATTGCGAGTACAAGAAGTGTTATAGGAAGAGCCATCCAAATTCATACAAAATGGTATAATGTTCACTATTCATAAGCGACAAGATCATTAACAGAGATATGATGAAAAAACACAATCCACCAAATAATGCCTGGCCAATGAGGATTGGAAGATTTATGGTCTTAATTGAGCACTGCTCAGGGTAGGTCATGAAAGGTCCCACCTCATCTATGCATAGGATCGACAGGCCTTTTCTGGCTTACTAACCAAGATCACGATGCTATTTTCTGACAATCCTATCTTGATTTTGTGATCATTTTGGTGGATGCCTAATACTTCTACCATTGAGTGTGTATGTCCTTCAAATATCCAAGCATTATGCTTTCTTATTTGATAATCCTCGTCTATATAGAGGCTACGAGTGTTGGAAGCTCAATCCTTGATGAAGTCGCATGAACAATTTGTTTCTGTGTTGTGTATTCTACACCCAAGAAAAACACTAATAGAAGTAGTGTGCTTGTTGGTTTTCCTATGCCACATTTTTATAGTATGTTGATTTTACAATGTTATATTTAATATTTATCCTTTGAACCCCATCATCCCCCCCAGTTACCTCCCCTCAAATAAATAGGTATCAGCCCTGGTTTCATGCAACTAAGATCCATTTCAATAGATTGAAAGAGGTTGGGACTTTGAACTCTGAAACATTTATACTAAAATTATGCTACCAAGATGAACAAACCTTATTAAATATGGTCTTTTCAAATCCAATTTAATTAGCATTCCATTGTGTTCATTCCACTAAATAGTAAAGACCTAACTCAAAAATGGAGATGGTACCAAATAGCAAATAACAGTTTTCGCCAAGCCTCATTGAAGAGCACAAATGTTGTCTCAACTTTTAATTTAGGGCTAGTAAAACTATCGAATGATGAGAAAATTTGGTGACTATGATTCTTGGAATGAAATTGACCTTCTTATGATAAGAAGTCTAATTATAAGAGCGTACCCATTCTTGATCATTAATATAGGAAAGGAGCATGATAGACAGACAAATAGAAGCAAACAACTTTGTTTAGGAAATAGGAATCCTTCAAACTAAATTCTATGGAATTGGTTTGAAACATAACCCAAGGCAAAAGAATAAATGGGCCAACTATATGGCTAAATTGGGTATCCCCTTATCCCAAACAAATATACTAAATGAACATATGGATGGAACCAAAGAAGAATAATGGTTAAGGATATTTGTGGTACATGAAAACAGCCTTTAGGAAATGGATGCCATGATTAAGCAAACTTTTGACATGATTATATAAGTACTTAAAACTTGCACATGGATGATAATGTGGCCAAGAAAAAAGTTGCTTATATTATGACAATCGCATCGTTTTCATGCTTTCAAGTTTCAACTCAAGCTTGTTACAAGGGAGTTGGGAAGAAGATTTTAGACTAAAGAAAACTGGCGATGAATGAGAGGACTGGATGCACTGATGGGACGTTATGGTAGATGGAGGAAAAGGGCCAAAGAGAATACTGCTCCCCTTCCAACCCACCAAATCCACAATGCCAAATTATGCTCTATGTATCGTCCATGTAAGATGTCCTTTCTTTATGTAGTACTCAGATAAAACATGAAAATGAAAATACCAAATTCCCATTGAACAAGGAAAAATGTCTATGTTCCAGAAAGGAAGATACACAAGGAAGTGTGCATGAAAATCAATGTGATGGGAAATATATCTCAATTCACAGAGGTAGAGTGGACAATTTGAAAAGCTTTCATAATCTTGTGGTTTAGCTTAGCTACAGGAAATCAAGGAGATATAATGGAACATAACATGATAATGGAGTAACTTCCAGTTGAAATGTAAAATATTGGCATATTAATGTGTGGAAACTGCAAAGCATGCAAATGGAGATGACTTCCATGGATAACTTTATGTTCAAGAAAATCAAGTTAAAATCAAGATGGATATTTTCTGCCAAGATCTTAGGAGCTTCATCTAGAAGGCGGGAATAAATAAAATGAAAGCCACTACCATGCAAGATCAAGCTCATCAATCCATGGTTTATTTACCTAGAAAATATTAGCTTTTGTAATTCAAGCTTGATAGTTTTTGTGTGTGTATGTTCATGTTGTGTAGATTCACATTGGAACCATAGGTATCTCGATAGTTATAGTGCATATGAAATCCCTCTATATATAATTCACGTGACACTAGGACACCAGGACACAGATGTGTGTGTGTGTTGAATATAATATAGACATGGGGAAATAAAATATAAACACAAAATGTAAGTTTTTTTAACATAAAAATAGAACTAAAATGCACCAAGCACAAAAAATAAAACAGAGATCATACAATACAGAACTATGAATTGTAGTTCTCTATATCCACCTTCATTTGATATCATGATTAGTAATGCATAGCTCTTTACATGTGCGATGCAGTGACTCTCAAACAACAGAACCTACAGGCTGCTTTTGTAAATTTGAGCACATAGATCTGTAGAAAAATACACAACTCACAAAGTAGATCTCACAATTTACTTAGCAATTGAAGAATGAAACAGTGCAAAAATGGCTTGCAGCTATGAATGCTATCATTAATCAAAAGTAATCATATAATAATTACAATGAAGTAAAATGGCTTTAATAGCCACATGAAGTTCGAATCCAGATGAGGAAATTCGAATTGATAGACTCTACTTGAATGTAGGTAACTAAGACCTTGTATAAATCACTATCGGAGGACTCAGTAGTTAACTAACCTTGTCTAAACCATAACCGAAGTTCATCGGAGCTCTAAAACACAACTCAAGTGTTACATTCAGTGTTGACTAAGGTTAACTAACTGTGGTAGGTAAGAAATGCGCCCCACATGAGTGCAGTCAAGTAAACCTAGTGCTAACTAAATGTAGAGGACTATAATTGAATGTAACTGACTCCTAACTTAGCTTGACTAGTCATTAACTGAAGTGAACTGACCTTGATTGGTTTCGGCACTCCCAGTAGCTTCCTAAATTGTAGGGATTGGTCTAGGAGGCTCCTAAACTGATGCAATCAAGTCCAATCAGTGGTAGTGAGCCTCAATTAGTGTTCCCCACACTTTAGTAACTAAAACATGTGCCCCAATTAGGCCAAGTGGACCTAATGGTGTTAATGACTATAAATAGACTGGATGGACTCCCAATTTAGACATGACTCCCAATTTAGACATATGACCAAATTTGGACAAGGGAGGATTAATAATCCTAACACCCCCTCTAAATGCTAACTTGGACAAACTGTGGGCCCTGGTAACTAACACCATAGGTCACCCATTACATCAAGTAAAATAAAGTAACTGCTTAATACAAGGAGCTGGGGCAAAAACCATAGGGGAAAAAATCCCTCCCTCTAGCTAAGCAGGTAGAATCAGGTCTCAAGTTTGAAAAACTTGAAAATATGTTGCTGCAATCTTCATCTCTGTGAGGTAGTGAAGTAGCATGCATGGTGTGCTGTGCATAGGTATTCTGGGGCCTGGCATGTAGACTTCTCCTTCTTCTCCAAAAATGATGATGGAAGGAAGGAGGAATGTAACCTTTGTCTCTTGCTGAATGAAGAGGTGTATGATCATATCCATTCTTTTGAATGTAGTAAGACTAAGCCCTTGCCATATAGCATCTTACAGGGAGTCTATTGCATCTCCCTAAAGGAGGTAAGATAGCATGACATAGTGCAAGAGTCTTTCCTTTCTGAGTGTCAAGTGAGTTTCCAGTCATCTTCCTAGCTTCCAGTTTGGAAGTAGGGACTAAATCTAGATCTGAGTCACCCTGAATCTCAAGGTCATAAACTGATATAGATGGATATGCAACACTAGTAGAAGCTGTAAAAGAAGTAGATGCAATGATTTTACCTTCCCTTGTAGGTGGCTGCTGAGAGTGCACTGGTTCTGAAGGAGGCATGAAATGTGAGAACTCATATGCTTTTGAAGCATGATTTGTAGTACCCTTTGCTATGATGCTCCTAGTAGAGATATCTATGATATCCACTGAGTCAGGACCAAATATCACTCGCTTTGAAGATCTGGTATGGGTCATCTGATAGACAAATAACAGGTTTGAAGCTAGGGAGGGAACAAATAGCACATCTTTGAACCTTCCATGTTCAAGATGGACAGAGCCCTTCCCCTTTGTTTTGAATTTACTGTTATTTCCCATATGAATACTAGGACCATCAAAGGACTGAAAAGAAGAGAATGATTCTCTGGATGCAACCATATAGTTGGAAGCTCCAGAATCAATGAGGAAGATAGGTGTTGATGTGCATCAAGCCTTCAGTGCATGTCCTTTTCTTTGGTATTCTTCATCTTCTTCTTCTTCAGATTCATCCTTCCTTGCACTAGCAGGTACATAAATGTTGTGCTTTTTCAAAAGAAGAGGCATTTCATCAAGTTGTCTTCTCATATAGGAGCTTTCTGAATGGAAGCCCCTTCCACAGTAAGAGCAGAGGACCTTTCCTTTTCCATTCTTCTTGCTTCTCTTCGAACCTAAAGGTTCTTTTGACTGCTCTTTCTTCACAGGGAATTCATCTCTTTGCTTCCCTTTGTCATTCGATACCTTATCTCCTCTTGCAAATAGAGCTAGATCTTTGGGAGATCGAATGATCCCCATTTGGATCAATTTATCATTCTCAGAAATAAGAGACTGGATGAAAGCATTAAGAGTGGGCATCTTCCAATTTGGAGTAGTGAGCCTTAATGTTTGGAAGGTGGATACACAGACTGAGTAGTATGCATTGAGCTTTGTGAGAATAGCAAGGATGAGCTAATCTTCATCCTTCTCCACTTTGCATTGCTTTAACAGATATATCAGGTTCTTGAACTTTGTGAAGAATTCATTCAGAGATTCGAAATTGGATGGATTGAGAGTAATCAGATCATTTTCTAGCTAATGGATCCTCATCTCATCATGCTTATCAAATAGGGAGGCAATCTTGTCCCAAACTTCCTTGGGAGTCTTCAATTCTAGGATGTGGAACTAAAGATCTTTAGACACTGAGGAGAGCAAGTGTCCATGGGATTCATCAAGCCTGTTCATGTACTTAGCTTTGTCTTTATCTAAATTTGGCTCTTCCTCTACTTCTTCTATGAGTCTGAAGAGCCCTTTGGTGCGGAGCATTACCACCATGTCTTCCTTCCACTGGTGATAGTTGAAGGGAGTGAGAGGCTCTATTAGATGAGCCATTTCGAATGTAGTAGGAAGAACTGAGCTGTTGTAGAGAATGTAGTGAGAAGAAGGGTTGCTTGTAGCGAATGCTATAAGAAAAAATGATAACCTGTCACACAATCAAACATACAAAGTAAGGTCGACAGTCTGCACTTTTGGAATTTCCTTCACACCCAGCATAGTTGATCAAGCAAGATTGATCAACAATTTCTTAACTTGGGATATTAAGTGGTAAATTATCCACTTCTAATGCAGTATTGGAAAGAGGAATTGCCAAAAAAAATGATCTGGCTGGAGATATGAGGAGGAGAGGAGTCTTGTCCACCGAGGCTCTGATACCATGTAAATTTGAGCACATAGATCTGTAGACAAATACACAACTCACAAAGTAGATCTCACAATTTACTCAGCAATTGAAGAATGAAACAGTGCAAAAATGGCTTGCAGATGTGAATGCTTTCATTAATCAAAAGTAATCATATAATAATTACAGTGAAGTAAAATGGCTTTAATAGCCACATGAAATTTAAATCCACATGAGGAAATTTGAATTGATAGACTCTACTTGACTATAGGTAACTAAGACCTTGTATAAATCACTATCGGAGGACTCAATAGTTAACTGACCTTATCTAAACCATAACTGGAGTTCATCGGAGCTCTAAAACACAACTCAAGTGTTACATTCAATGTTGACTAAGGTTAACTGACTGTGGTAGGTAAGAAATGCACCCCACATGAGTGCAGTCAAGTAAACCTAGTGCTAACTGAATGTAGAGGACTATAACTGAATGTAACTGACTCCTTACTTAGCTTGACTAGTCATTAACTAAAGTGAACTGACCTTGGTTGGTTTCGGCACTCCCAATGGCTTCCTAAACTGTAGGGATTGGTCTAGGAGGATCCTAAACTGATGCAATCAAGTGCAATCAGTGGCTGTGAGCCTCAATTAGTGTTACCCACACTTTAGTAACCGAAACATGTGCCCCAATTAGGCCAAGTGGACCCAATGGTGTTAATGGCTATAAATAGACTGGATGGACTCCCAATTTAGACATGACTCCCAATTTATACATATGACCAAATTTGGACAAGGGAGGATTAATAATCCTAATAGCTTTCCAGGTCTCACCCCATCAGATTGATTAGCAATTTAGCACCTTTTTCAACCCTATTTCAGCACTTGGTGGTGCTAAGAGGCAGGAAGATCTTCTGATGGATAGCAAAGCCAACATCAGGTCTATGATACCACGTAGATCATCTCATCTCGGAGCTGATTGGGTCTTTCCCACAGAAACTAGGCAAAAATATTGTTCTCTTCACAGATTCAATAAACAACCCAACCAGGGCTAGAGTCGTACCATGAGATTCCTTTCTGTGGCGTCAAGTATTGGTAGAGGTTCTACTCGTGTTTCCTAGATGCCTCCCAGAATCATCCAGCCATGTCCTCTAGCCCTCAGCAGTCCCCATACATCTTCCTTTGAATTTTTATTAAACTTAGAAACTTTGTATGGCACAAAAATGAGATCAGGACTCCTTACCTTTATAGAGGCTTCACTTATGCAGCCATCTGATTTATCTCTAAGAGACTACGGGATTTAACCTGAACTTGTGCCACACAAACTTGAACCGTTGTTGCTGTCTGAACATGAAAAAACCTGGTGCCCTTCAACATCCTGTCTAACTGGAATTCCTGGTGAACTTCCTTCCATGTTATCAGAACCTCTATGTATCTTGAAATAATCTTAGAAAGTGCTATAATGTGAACTTAGAAGAATCTATAAATGTGCATCATGCATAAAAAAAGTCAATTCCAATTGATCTTAGTAGCCAAAAGATGCATTTCATTTAACAAAACCGGTTAATCTTTCCAAGTATCTAGTCAATCAGAAAAGCTAAAAGATTATTCCCCTGCCATGTTCCTTGGGTTTCAATTTTTTTAAATAAAGGATTAGAAATTGGCCTCTTTGTGTCTTGAGACACTCTTGAGATGTGCTTATATAATATGAATTTAGGACAATGTATCATTGTGCATCATGCACCAATTAGTTTTTAGATGTCAACTTGATCTTGATGGACAGAAGATGATTTTCATTCAATAGAACCACCTAATATTTCCAATCACCTAGTTGTTTAAAAAATTCAAAGATCATTGCATTGCCTTGTTCCTTTCTCAAGTTTTCAGGATGCTCGTGTCCGCCGAAATTTGTAATTTTAATTCCAAAATTTCTAATTATTTTTAAACAGTGTGACATTCTAGATGCATGGAAAGAATAAAGAGAGAACATAGCTCAAAAATCACCTTTGACTATACATTATATTATACATTTTTAATGCCATTTAACATGACACATTATACAAGCCTTTGCTTGACCACAAACCGTGGAAATTGTGTGAAAGCTTTAAGGCAAAAGGAACTTTGCATTTTCTCAAAGATCTCCTGCATCATGAAGGGATTTCACCTACTCCACCACCAACATCAAGGGATTTCTATTACTACAATATAAGGAACGATGTTCAAAAAAGAATTGTCCATGTAAAATTTTCCAACTGATTTTTCCTTCCCTATTTAAATCTCCCAATTTACATTTGTACAGTGCTGAAGATACTTCCAAGAAGCAACCAATTTCTATCCTCAAATATCTTAAAGAAGATACCACCATGAGTAGGTAGTGCATGCATTATAATAGCCAAAGAAAGATGCACAAAAAAATACTGGAACACCGTCTCAATCCTGAGTGTAGAACATTGAAAATATAGCTATATAAATATCTCAGGTAAATAAGCCATGTACATAAGGGGTGAATCACTCCATAAGCATTGTCAAATGTTAAATTGAAGAACCACAGGAAGCTACAAACGTTATATTAATGGGATAGAGATTCAACCAGGTTGCAAACCTTAATAACTAGTCACAAATTAATGAATTCACAAACAATTCCCATAATACCCACAAAACAATACAAAAGACACATCATTGCAAGCAAACATTAATATTAATAACATTGCACTTTTCAAATATTACGTTCAATTGTTATAAGCTAGACTACCAAGTTAGGTGATTGAGCATCAACCAGATACAGTGGCTAAAATCCACCATATCAAGTGTAAAGAAAAACGAAAATCCAATATAGTGGCCCATATTAAGTATAATGTGACCAGAAATCTAGAATTTCAGAACCAACATATTTGTTTGATACATCATCAAAGTTGCAGCCTAAAATACATCGAGGAATCTACATAATCAAAAAATGGTATTCTTCAATGGAAATTATGTCTCAAAGAGAGCTTAGGCCCTTTCACCGTGAATCCTTCTGGCCATCTGTATAGGGCCTTGGGCATGATGGTAACTCTCTTAGCATGAATAGCACACAAGTTTGTTCCCTCAAATAGCCCCACAAGGTAATCCTCGACATCTTCCTGCAATGCTAAAACATCATGGCTCTGGAAACACAGATCCGTCTGTAATAGACATAAATTCAAACAGCTTTGGGATATTAATTATAAATACAATCCAAAACATAACAAATTTTAAAAAGAAAAGGGAAACAAATCCATCAATAAGATTTCATAACATTTCTTAGTGAGTTCTAGAGACAATTGAACAAAATTTTTACATCGAAACAATCTATTCCCGAGCAAATAGGAAAAAAAATCAAACCCACCAACTAACCCCAACAAATAGCTCTGCACTGGCATCAATTTTTGTATCATTTCACAATATGGTCATGAGCAATTCAATATTGAAGATGAGAATAGAGGGATGATTAGGGTAGTTATAAGCACTTCAACAACAAACCAATTTTACAGAAAATACTACATAAAAATTGTGGCACATCATAGGGAAAGGGGATTTTGATGTGGAGCAGGGAACTGTGCAAGGCAAGCGATGGGTTCTCTATTCCTGAATAGTTTTAAAATAAAATAAAAATAAAAAGCATAACATTCCACACTACCATCTTAGCCTTGTCAAGAAAGAGTTTTCCAAGTTTACATAACATACCTTGAAATCCTGTGTAATTTCTCGAACCAGCCTCTGAAAAGGAATATTTTGGATAAGAAGCTCAGTACTCTTCTAATATTTTCATATTTCACTACAACCCAACAAAATAAATTACGTCAGTTCCAAAACTTGCATTAAGAAAACAATAAATTGCGACAAAACTAGTTGTCAAAATCTAGGGAAACAATTTCCTTTAAGCCTTTGCCTGCACCTATAGCATTTGCATTGCTCAATACTTCACAACCTTCCGAATTTTTAGAAGATGAAGGTATTTACAAATTTTATAGGAAAAATCAGTGAGGCAGAATAAGATCCTAAAAACCAGTTTCTGTTATGAATACATTTATATTGAAAATTAGACTAGACACTATCAGAGAGTTATACCTTCCCAGAAGTTGTAGATGGGGTAAAAAGGTCAAGCAACTGAGTCGTATCCATTGAATTCAGACTAGCATTCTCAGCATTTATGACTGCATTAGCAACTGTGACCTTGAAATTTTGAAGATCCATAATTTTCTCTTCCAATGTTCCTCGCATAATAAGATGGTGAACATTCACTACCTTGCATTGTCCCAATCTGTGGACTATATCCATAGCCTACATAAATCAATACATTTTGAACAAACTGGTGAGACAGCCCCAAAAAATAGCACAAGTACATTCTCAAGTCTGGGAAGAAAACTGATAATAAATACATGTGCCAATCAAATTAATAAATATAATAAAATCAAGAACAAAGGCATGCTAAGATTCATCAAAGTTTAACATAACAACATACAACCCCTAAGCAACCAAAACCTTTCAATCTGCACAAGCTGGAGCTGTGCAATTAAGGGTACATCAAATGGCAAAATAATTTTGGAGCATAGAAACCAAAAACCATGGAGAAGATGGATAGCAGACAACACCAACCAAAAGATGTGAAATCAACTAACCGAAACATGGAATAAACATTCAGAGGAAGCTGGAACCTGCAAATTCCCATTGCAACGGTTAGCCCTTAAAGAAAAGTCATAGGTTATCAGATCCGCTATATCCCTCCCAGACTCAGATAGAGGAAAGGAATACAAACATGGTGGAATTCAATTTCATCAACAAAATTTCAAGAAAACATTAGAGAGTTTGAAGACCGACTTAATCTGAATCTCCTCTCTTGATCCACTGCTGCAAGCAACTCTTGACTGCAAGGGAATCCAAAGTATGGGCGAGATGAGGATCCAATCAAAATTTGGTAGAAATTGGGGGGCGAGCAGAGGATCCCACTAGTTTTTTTTTGTAGAAATCCTAGGCGAGCAGATGATCCCACAAAATTTGTAGTAGAAACCCTGGGCGAGAAGATGTGATCCCACAAAATTTTGGTTATAAATCGGGGGCGAACAACAAATTTTGGCGGAAATTTGATGGACGAATTTGGAATTTGGGAATTTGTAAGACAAATATAATATGGTTTAGCATAAATGAATTATTTTATAAATAATTAGTGGATGAATTAAATATTTTATAGAAAAACCTTTTAATATACCTAATTCGCCCATGAAAAAACTAAATCCTTTTAAATTCGCTTATGGGCTATATTTCGCCCTTAAAATCATCCTTGACTGTTATTGATCTGTGGTCCTGTTTTCTAACACTTTGATGAATTGATTTGTTCATTATGTTTGTTCATATGTTTAGGGGTAATAACTAGTGCTGAAATTTATCATGGTTTCTAACCATGCAAACAATGACTTCCAAAAGTTTGATGTAAACTTAACATCCCGGTCAAAAATTACCATCTTCGGTACTAAGTGAAGTCAGAATACTTCTTTCAGGAATATCTCTGCAATATTGACAGCTTTATTAGTTGACTTCACATGAATGAAATGAGCAGAATTGCTTAACTTCAACCATAATTGAATCAAGTTGTTTTTTGTGTTAAAGGAAAACCTGCGATGAAATCCAAGGATATTACCTCCCATTTCCATTCAAGAATTGGAAAAGGTTGTAAAAAAACTGCTGAATGTTGATGTTCATCCTTCACCTGTTGACATTCCAAACATTTAGATAGATAATCAATTAATCTGCCTTTAATCTAGGCCAAAATAATTTCTTTTTAAGGGTTGTTATCATCTTTTGGTAACTAGGGTATCCTGCATAAGGAGGTTTGTGCATCGCATTTAGAATAACCAATTTTAAATATGCAACATCAAGCATATATAATCTCTCCTTAAACCGAATTAACGCTTTCTGGTCTACTTTGAATTATGTCCCAGGTAAATTTACCTCGTCCTTTTGTAGCTTGTTCAGTAAATCTACATACCCTGCATCTTATATACTGGTTGTTTTTATTTTTCTCAACGTATCACTTTCTGGTTGGCTCACAGTCATTTCATATACTTCATGAGGTCTTCGACTGAATGCACCAGCCACCTTATTTTCCTTACCTTTGATATGCTTTACTTCAAAGTCGAATTCACTTAAGAAGGACATCCATCTTGATTTCCTACCATTAAGTCCACATTGATTAAACCGATTCTTTACACAGGTGTTATCTGTCAATAAAAGGAACTTCTTCCCTAACACGTAGTGATGCCACATTTTTAAGGCATATACTACCGTTGCCAATTCTAGATCATGTAATGCATAACTTTGTTCATGATATTTTAATTTAAGATATTCGTAACATACAACATGTCCTTCTTGAGATAATACATCCCCCAATCCCTCCTTACTAGCATCTATATAGAGTATGTAGTTTTTATAGGGGTCATCCACCTTTAATATTGGAGCCATGGTTAATAATATTTTTAGATTTTCAAAACTCTCCTGACACTTCGAGGACCATGCGAATTTTACTCCTTTCTTTTGTAAGGAAGTAATGGGATACACTATCTTTGAGAATCCTTGGATGAACCGCCGATAGTAACCGATGAGTCCCATGAAGGATCAAATGCCAGCGACATCCTTAGGAACTGGCCATTCTAAAATAGCCTTTATCTTGTGTGTATATACCGCAATCCTATTTTCTGAGATGACATGACCTAGGTACTAAATTTCTTTCTTAAAGAATTCACACTTCTCAAATTTCGCATACAACCGATGGTCTCTTAATCTTTGTAGTACAACTCTCAAGTGTTGTTGATGTTCTTCTTTTGTCTTTGAGTAGATAAGGCTATCATCAATGAAAATTAACATGAAATGATCCAAATACTTGTTAAATATATTATTCATTAGACACATGAATGTAGTAGGGGCATTGGTTAAGCCGAAAGGAATTACTACGAATTCGTAGTGCCCATATCGGGTCCTGAAAGCTTTTTTATGAACATATTCATCCTTAATCCTGATCTGGTGATAACTAGACCGCAAATCTAACTTGGAGAAGATTTTATCTCCCCCTACTTGATCAAACAGATTGTTAATCTAAGGTAGAGGATGCTTGTTCTTAATGGTTACTTTGTTTAGTTGTCTGTAGTCTATGCAAAGTCATAAATTCCAATCCTTTTTCTTGACAAATAAAATTGGTGCTCCCCAAGGCGACACACTAGGTCTGATATAACCCTTATATAGCAGTTCTTGTAACTGAATTTTCAATTTGGTTAACTCAGGGATGCTCATTCGATAAGGTATTTTAGATACTTGTGCAGACCCAGGTATAATGTGAATTAGATAAATCTATTTCTCGTTTAGGAGATAGTCTCGATACCTCTTCCAGAAACACATCCATAAACTCACTTAAAACTGGGTGGTCTTGTACATGTGTTTGATCTTCATTAAGGAGTAGGTAGTGACTCGTACCCCATAAATCTTACAACCCTTTCTCATAGACTTCTTTAATTGCAAGCGAGAAATTTGTCTTAAAGAGATAGCTTTACTAATACCTTTTATCTTCCTAACAAATTGATCCTCGACCACATAAGTAAAGGTTTTATCAAAACAATTTAATACTACTTTATACCTTTCTAACCATTCCATTCCAATAATCATATCATATGACCCTAGAGGAAAAATATTCAGATTAATCCTAGTCACATGATCTTGTATTTTAACTTCACAATTAGCAAAAAATTCAGTTACCTTCCTTTTTGCTTTAGTGTCTAGTTGGATTGACTAAGGTTTTACGTGCCTTACCTTGAAAAACTGGCAGTTCTCCATCATTTTAGAAGTGATGTAACTTAAAGTAATGCTTGGTCAATTAGTATAGAAATCCTTTGGTTAGAAATAGTACCTTCAATCTCTATAATTGCAGATTTATGATTTGTCTGTCGTTCTTCAAGGGCTGCATTAATCCGATGGAAGCTTATTCCAACTTCCCGAATAGTGGAAGCTTCTTGTAAGTTGTGAACAACCCTATTTTTTTCGTTGAAGAGTAGGAAATTTCTTAGTAAATGGGGCTCTCCACATTCCCAATACTTCAGGGGTTCTTTAGGGGTTCCAATAATCCCTTTTGATCCAAGGTTCACAGGTTTATTGTCCTTCTGCTGAAACTGCTCATTTCCATTGTAGGAATTTCCTTGTGGATTCCTTGGCATGTTTCTGAAGGGTGGTGGTTGGAAGCCCCTTTTTCGATGATTGAACATTTCCCGCTTCTTGTCCTTCCATACCTTGGATATGCCGCTCCTTTTTCGATGTTGTTCAAAACATAATATGGACTTCCTTAGCACTTCATCTAAGGTCTTTGGGTTATCGAACTCGATCCAGTATTTGTAAGACTATGGCAGAGAACTTAAAAATCGTTGAACCTTCACATTTTCTTCCTTAATATAAGGCATGAATCGCGGCAAGTCTAGGAATTTATTGATGAGGTCTTCCATAGTCATTTGGTAGAGTTTCAAATCATAAAATCCCTTTTCCTTTCTCTCATAATATCTTTCTGACAAATACTGCTTCTTGAATAATTTCTTAAACTCCGACCATTTCATGTTCTTCTCTTTAATCCATCATAAATATTTAGATCCTGCCATCAAATGCTGGCCTTTCCCCTTAGGTTGTAGACTTCCATCCTTACCTTCATGTTGTTGGAGTAAATGTTAATCTAGAAGTACTTTTTAATGTCCAATGATCAAGCTTCTACTTTTTCTCTAGCCTTTGATTCCTCGTCGAAGCTGGTTGGCTTGATCTTTTTAAATTCCCCTTCCAGATGGTCAAATTTTATTTTTCTAGCAGGTTTAACCTGATTTTATGATCCTTGTGTATCATTCAAGGAGCTACCATTTCCTTCAGCATCCCCTCTACTTACCTAGTTCTTCTTTGTCTCGGTTCGTTTCTCCTTCCCATTATTTTTATCCTACAGGATTTGTAGCAAAATCTCATTGCTTTTCTGGGCCTTTTTTAGCTGTTCATTTTCTGCAGTAAAACTCGGTATTTCCACGATCATATTCCTCATTGTTTCAAGTACTTGACTGACTTCAGAATGTTCTTGTTTTGGTTGTGTCGTGTGTGGTGTTGGTACACTTTCTTCAGGTGGATCTTCATTTTCATTTCGTGAAGCCATTGTTGTACCCTGGTACAGAACACTTTTACTTGTATACAAAACATTCCAAAAAATATAAGTTATGGTTAGAATAATGTTTCTATGTTTCAACGGAACTAGATGTTCCCAAAAGGTGACAGGGTTAAACCTATAGCTCTGATACCATATGTAACATACCCATATATCCACCAAGTAATGTCATAAACAAAATTTTCAACATCACCAAATACTTATAAGCCATAAGTCATAAACCCTTTACTCATTCTCCATCATACGTTCAACATAACAAAGATAGAAGGGACTCTTTGAAAATAGCCTTCAAATTTTACCCTAACTCTTTTAACTGGTATGATTTCCAAAATATTAAGCTTGAAACAAAAAGGGGTCTTCCACAAGAGGCCCTCTGCAACTCCACTTTCACAACGTGGATTGCGGGTTGTGGGAAGCTCCAAAGACTTATACATTTTTCCTTTCGTCATTCCGCTTCCGCCATGCGAATTGCGGGTTGTGGAGCATACAACTACGCTTACTAACTTCCCTTCCGCAAATCCACTTCTGCAAGGCAGATTGCGAGTTGCAAAAAGTAATTAGATTCTTACGTATTTCCCTTCCACAGTGTGGATTGCATATTGCGGAAACTTAAGTTCTTTACAAAATTACCTTCCTCCTTTTCTCTTCTGCAATGCGGATTGTAGATTGCATACACAATTAAGTTCTTTACAATTATACCTTTCGCCTTTAGACTTCTGCAATGTGGATTGCTGATTGCGGAAACACTTAAGTTCTTTACAATTATACCTTCCTCCTTTCCGCTTCTGCAATGCGGATTGCGGATTGCGGAAACACTTAAGTTCATTACAAAATTACCATCCATTTTTCTACTTCCACAATGCAGATTGCAGATTGCGGAAGTACTTAGTTTTCTCAGGAAAGATTAATCTTTTGCAGATGTTTTGGCCCAATATTTACAGTTATATTTTTTGTATTATCTTGGGTAAAACAAAGGGTTGTCATCCCTAGATAGTCTCTGCCTTAGGTAGTGTTCATCACTTGGGATGAGTTCAGACTTAGGGATTTAAGGGGGTTACAGTAGCTGGTTTTCTTAAGGAACTCTAACATACTCAACCGCAATACTTTCTTTCCAAAAGTTCCATTATTCATTTAAGGATTATAAGTAAGGTACAAGGACTTCACTAAGCTAGAAACGATTTAAATCCAGCACAAAAATTAAAAACCCTACAGGGGATTCCTTACATCTGGTTATGAACATTGAAGTTATAAAGCATTCAAGAATACTCCGTGCAGAAAACAATGTTACTCTAATAGAAATCATATGCCCAAATGAAAACCCCAGTCATTGGAAATAGAGCAAGAGATAACTATCCCATAAGCAACATTTTCATTTAGAAACCTAAGAACTGGTACTTATCATTTCCTTAGAATTAAAAACACACATTTACACATATACAGATATACCCTGAGATCAACACTCTACAAATATTTTAAACATTTGAAGGAACCTGGTTTGTACAATGAGCCGAATGAAGAAGTAACAACCACATACCACCCAACCGTAGATTAGGACCAGTTTTCTTTTTGTCCTCAATCACCCCCGAGCTAAAATATGCATGCCAAGAGTGGTGACAGGAAACCTCAGGTTCAGTCTCCCAGTGAGAAATCACTTTCCTAACATAGATTGCTCACACAACAATTATTTCATTCATCTTTCCTAACAGAGAGTTCTCACACACCAAGATTTCATCATTTCTTAGCATACTTAGCAGTATCTTGCCTCCTCCCATATGCTTCATTTTTATAGTTTTGGTTTTTGCCTAGGCCTTTTGCAGCTAACGACCAATTCCTCAAGAAATTTTCTCTGCCCACTGCACCCCTAATTTCTCAGGGCATGTCCAACGCCATACTCGAATTCTCACGCCTGGTGCAACCTCCATGAGGTTGACTCTTCACATCCCCCACTCTTGCATGCATAGTTTCCTCATTCAACATGGTTGTCCCCATCATTCACGATTTTATTAAAAGCGGAATGGGTTCAATTACATCTGTCCTCCAAGGACCTATTGGCGGATTCCAAAACTGACCAATCTCATTCAAACATAAAATAGTAGTTCAAAATATTACAAATAACGTTTATATGTTGGGGGATGTTACATCTACCAAGCACCAAGAGGGACCAAATATCTCGAGGTGCAAACCATTTTTTAGAGTGTAAATGTTGAGGAACCGTTTTAATTTATCTAATTTGTGTGTGTGTGTTGTAAATGTTTTAAATCTAATTTGAGCTGACATGTTATTTCTTATCATTTTTTTAAGGACATGTGTCATCTCTAGGATGAGCACAGAAGGAGTTACACATATTCCCCTACCGGATTGTGGAATGCACCTCTTTGAGGCAATCAATCTTGAGTCAACTTGAATAGGAGTCAAAGATTCAAAGTGGTCATGATTTTTGGGAGGTATTATTTTTCAACTAATAAAATCTTGAGTTTAATACATTTATTATCTTCTTTTTCAAAGGTAGAATGTAAGAATCATTATATAAAGTGGATAATAAAGTCTATTTGTTTGTGAGAATCAGATGGCCTTTGAAGAGGGTAGAGGAAGATTCACAAAGGAACATGTAGTAACCTGCTTAAAGTTGTGGCATAGAAAAAGGGCAAGCAAAAGAAGAGGGATATGTAGGTAGAATTTATGGACATCGAGGAGCATATTAAGGGGATCTACTACAAAAATACATCTACAGCTTTCATTGAAGCGGGGAATAAAGAGATAGGAGCTTTGGAACCCAATAAATATCATCTATTTCCAACGGAGGTTGAAACATGGACACCTAAAAGCAGGGCCAGTTGGCTTTCGCATGGAGACGATAATACACAATTTTCCATAAATATGCATAGTAGAGAAGAGTGGAAACTCTATTTGGGAGGTCCAAGGGAAGAATGGGGAGGTTTGTAGGTCACATAAGGAGCTCAAAATGAAGGCATTAGAGAATTTCAAGGTAATGTTCTAGGCCTTAGGTGAGAATGTGATATTACACAACAATGAGAAGTCATATGTAATTTCCCATACTTTTTTATTGTTGAAGATAGTAGGAGGATAGGGGGTTTGGTAACCTTAGAGGAGGTGAAAAAGGTTTTATCCAAGTTTAATAAGGAAAAA
This sequence comes from Pseudotsuga menziesii, assembly GCA_001517045.1. Lineage (NCBI taxonomy): Eukaryota > Viridiplantae > Streptophyta > Pinopsida > Pinales > Pinaceae > Pseudotsuga > Pseudotsuga menziesii. Next base: position 26,816 of record LPNX010916499.1, on the reverse strand, counting down.
ATTAGGTCTAGATGGTTGGAAAACTAATTATTCTTGTTTTTTTAATATCATTGGGCTCGATCTATTGGCTATGGTGGAGGAGTCGAGGTCCTCGAGTAGAATTTTAGGTGCAATAAACTTTACCTTCTTAGAATTGATTCCAAAAAAGTCTAGGTCCTCTTCCTTCAAGGAGTTAAAACCCATATCCCTATGCAATATGATCTATAAATTAATTGCTAAAATTATTGCCACAAGAATCAAATCTGACCTGTCCAAGCATTTATCTAGAGAACAATTCATATTTCTACATAATAAATAGATTGTGGACATGGTAGGACTGGCACAAGAATGGATGCACTCAATAAAGGTAAGGAATTAAGAAGTTGTCCTCTTAAAACTAGATTTGGTCGAGGCATATGATCACGTGGATTGGGATTTTCTGAGATTGATTTTCCTTCAGGTAGGGTTGGTGTTTGAGGTCATAAACTGGATTATGGCTTGTGTAAGTTCTGTAAACTTTGTTGTGTTAGTCAATGGATTCCCCACAGATTTTTTCCAGAGCTATAGGGGTTTGAGGTAGGAATTGCCCCTTTCCCCATTGTTTTTTTTTATAGTGGTAGAAGGTCTAAGACATTTGATTGCCAAGAAGAGGTTGAAAGGATTAATATCAGGGGTTAAAGTATCTAGAAATCATGTGATGACCTATATGACCCACTCCATGTTTTTGGATGATATGCTTCTATTCAGAGAATGTTCAATGCAGGAATGGTATGAATATCAATATAATTTTTACATATTTTACATATTTTTATTTGAAGGATCTCATACCTCTTGTCACTTAGACATATTAAGTTAAAATAAATCTAAACAAGTTTTTAATTATTGCGCTGAGAGGCGCTCTACAGCCCAGTATGGGGGAGATCTTGTAACGTTCTATAACGTTCCTCATGTAAATGTCGACTATAAATATTATTTCCAATTATGAGGGAGATGTTGTAACGTTATGTAATGTTCCTCATGTAAAGGTCGGCTATAAATATTTACTTCTATTTACTTTTGATTTCCAATTATGAAGGAGATGGTGTAACATTATGTAACGTTCCTAATGTAAATGTCGGCTATAAATATTTACTTATATTTACTTATGATGTAGATTGTGTCATCCATTAACTGGAAGTGTTTCTAGTGAATGGACGCAAGGGCACACGTAGAATTTCCATGGTTAAAACCAGTATATCCACACTCGAGGGGAACATCCAGTCTCCAAAGCTCCGTTCTCTATTGTTGTGGAATACTATCCAACTTAAATCAATCTCTGCATTTAATTTAATAATATATTAAATTAAATATATTATTTTTATATATATTGATAATTAATATATTTAAAATTGGTTGTTGAAAATATATTTTACATCAATAAAAATATGTTAAAAATTATTGTCTTTACTTGATCCTTACAAAAATTGTCTTTATTCTTGAGTTTAACAATTTACTCAATCCTTAATACTTATTAATTAGATTATGATAATTCTCATAAATGTATATATATTTTCCTAGAGGGATCAAATCTCCAGAGGTGCAAACCTGTTCTCAGGTATTGCATGCGAGGAGCTATTCAAGGAGAGGTTTCCACCTCGGGAGATTTGATCCCTCTCGGTGCTTGATAGAGCCTAGGATTTGGATCTACGTTGGTACCAATACAATACATATTTGCAAATATTGCATGCTTAAAGATCTTTTGCACCAATGCCAGTCCTAATAAATTGTAATTAATTCTCAGTTTTCATATTTGTACAATAAGGACTAGAGTTAAAAGAGTAGTTTACAAGTGTAATATTGGAGTTTGACATGCTTTTATCGATTTTTAAATTTTTTTTTTAAATGTGTTTTTCTTTACCTTAAAAACCTAAGTTACTAAAGTCTTTAAATATGCATCATTATAAGTTAAAACTATGGCTAAATACTATGCGTTACCCAAAACATTGAATCTTTAAACTAGTAACATTTAACTCATTATTAAATATTCTTCAATATTCAATTTATCATTTAAATGATATTTAATTGAAAGAGGCAAATAATATTATCTCCATCTTAAAATCTTCATTAATCATGTAAATTATCTCCATTACATATATACATTTTTCATCTTTGTCAACTTCTGTTGTATATGTATTGTTATGGCTCTAAAATTTTCTCATCCCTTCTTTTAATCTATAATTCTTTTACATAATCACAACTTTCGAGTCTATAAATATGCACAAAACACTTGTGAATAAATAATATGTATGAGCATAATTACTAGCAACAAAATAATTATAATCTTAGTAAAATATATTACTCCCTTGTAAATTCAATATTACGTTTTTTTTTACATATTGATTGGATGGATATCTATATATATATATATGTATGTATGGGTGAAATCATGAATCTGGGTGTCTATTCCGTGCAAATAATTTTTCAGAATCCATATTCCATAACAGTTCGGCTGAACTAATTTATGTTTTCAGCCGAAAACATAGATCTAACTTTCGGCCGAAAGAATTGTTCGACCAAAAGTTAATTTTAACGAATACCATTAACTTTAAAGTTAGAAAGAACTAACTTTCTAACTTTCTAACTTTAAAATTAACGGTATCCGTTAAAAGTAACTTTCGACCGAAAACTTGTAAATATTTTCAGAAATGGAATTCCATTTCATTTTTTACTCTTCTTCCAATTTCGGAGAGATCGAATCATACCAAATACTTACAATTTCTCTTTACAAATAATACCATTAGTTGCATAATTCAATCTACTTTCTATAAATGAGAATTTTGTTGAATTTGGTGTAATCCACTAATTTTATTTATTATATTTATTAGAAGGTGTGTGGATTGCTTCAAAATTTAATAGAATTCATTGAAATGAAAATTCAATAACTTCTTAAAGACATGATGAAAATTTTTGGAAAAATCATGGTCCCCAATATTGATGTGTTGTCTTCAAAATGGTACTTTTAGTTTTTTTGTTTTGAACTGGAAATTAGGGAAGATGTTGTTTCAAACTAAACATGTCAGTTTTATGCTAGTTTTTCAAATTGGTCCACTTCAAAAAATTCTAATAATTATTGCGTGCTGTTGTTGGATACAAACTTATAGGCAGATGTTAGTACAATCTGTCTAGATCATCATAATATATATATTTTTTTAATGAACAATAGTTTAATAATGAATTAATTGGTGTCTAAAACCATGATTATTTATCATAATTTCATTAATTATAACATACTATCAAATACTTGCAAAAATGACATAGCAAATGCCAATAAAAAAAATCTAAAAAATAACCAATAGAAAGCTAACACAATTCTCTACAACTTTTGTTTTTACTGCAAAATGAAATTGTAAATACAAATATAATTTTCCTTTGCTCGAAGTTGACAAACTTGTAAAAACAACACTCCTTTTCTCATTAACCCCCCAAAATAATATGTATGAGCATAATCACTAGCAACAAAATAATTATAATCTTAGTAAAATATATTGCTGCCTTGTAAATTCAATATTACGTTTTTTTTTACATATTGATTAGATATATATATGTGTGTGTGTTGAAAAATGGAGAGTTGTGGTTGTTTTTATAATATATATACTTAATCATTCACACCATTGAATCATCAATTTTATGTTGAGCAAATTTGAAATAATTGTGTGTTCAATAGTTAGCTGTCATCTTATTTGTTGATATAACTACAATAAAACATGCACATATTACTATGTGTTACAAGCTTATGTGAGAAAGTATATATGATTGACATAACAATAAGAAAGAAGGCATGCACGTACTACCTTGCATTAACATGGGGATTCACTATCACATGTTATATGATATATTTGAACACTGTGTCATTTTTTTTTACATGTACAAGCATGTATAATATGCCTATAAGTTTAATACTTGTTACTATCATAGGAAAAAAATCATCAATGAATAAAGTAATACCTAATAAAATATTTACTATTATTTTACCCTTTTGTTTATTTATTGCTTTATTCAAATTGACAAATTTGAATTTAGGCTTTGATACCAAATGTGAGGGTTTTATTCCCTACACTAAATTTCATAAATTCAAATATCATAAAATAAAAGCATGTACAATTTCATTCTAATTTATTTCAACATAAATGCATATATTTGTATCCATGTATTATCCAAGAAATTCAACTTATTATAGAGTTACCATTCTATAGTAAATTAATTCAACATAGCCAACAATAGAAAATATTAGTGTATTTATATTTTTTAAACGTTAGTACATCTATCAAGGACTTATCTTATTCACAACTTGTTTAGGGCCCTAGAAAGATCATTATAGAATTTTTTAGTACAATGCTTTAATATAAGAATAACTACATTGAGTATGGGTCACCATCTCTAAGGTCGCCTCCCAAATATACCCCTGGCCAAGCTTCCCTCTTATCATCGACTCATCTTCCGATATTATTTTCCTCCTACCCAAGGCAGTAGCCTTCCTTCCAATAAATAATAAATGAAGGGTTTCATGTAGTGAAAAGTAATACCGTTTTATGTTTCTACATCGTAACTCTTCATTATTACATAACTACAAAATAACTAATTAATTTTAACTTTTTACATTTATTCTTATTTTCAAGTACTCTTATTTTATTTATTATACAGGGAAATTGGTTGCCTCTTTTGTATACCTTGGTTGATTTCCATGTCAAGCTTTGTATCATTATCAATGTTGATGAGTTTGTTGTATGTATCATATGAAAACGTAGGGAAATACTAGGAATTTCACTTCAAGGTTTTCCTTGGAATATATATAGCATTGTGAGGATGGTTAAACCAACATACCTAACACAAGAGTTATATCAAGCATTTGAAGCATCCAGCCAAGGGAATACCCTAAGGGTTAAATCAAGCAATTGAACCCCACGCACACACAAATATAATACTTTAGCTAAAATTGTAATATACATACATACATANCCCAACCCCCCCCCCCCCACCCACCTACACACACGCGCGTGCGTGTGTGTGTGTTCAGTAACTCTAAGAGCCTCCACTAAATTTGAACCCGTGACCTATGGCATCCCCATCAACAACATGCCTTGGGAGGATCATTAAAACCATTTTATCTAACACTTGGGGTTAAATGTGTGTGTGTAAATCCCACTGGGATAACTTGAGTGGTTGAATGTTTGAGTTTCATGTATGAGGGCCAGAGGTCGTTTCCCCAATCTAGTTTCCTCTCTTGTGTGACTCACTTGATGTCCCTACTAGTCTGGTGTCATAATCATCTTTGATGGGTTTACACTTGGTATGTTAAAATATGCACAAGAACAACAATATGATGGAGAAGGATCACTAGCCGGTTCAAATATGTTGTTAGGAAAAATAGATTGCGTAGACTTGAAACAACACTATGATGGAAAGGCTCACTAAAAGATTCGGTTATATTCACTCCAAAGTTACATTATATAGTACAATGGATAATTCCCTTCAATGATAGAATTGCTCTAGATCCTAACACCTTGCATGGTGATTAGGCTAGGCAATCTTAACCAAATCTCATAATCATCATTTAAGATAAAACATGATTATCCCAAATGATTAATACAAATAATGATGACAATTTAACTTTGTGATTAGTAAGGTAAGTCATAAGTTAACAAGTTACCCTTGACAAAATGCAAGGAATTACCCATGGGTTTCTCCACAATGTTTTCTCTCTCTCTATATATATATATTATATTTTTAACTAAATTATTGACAAGGTTTTACATCACAAGTTCAAATTTGAAGTATTTAATTAAATGACCCATCTAAAATATGTTATTTTGGGGAAAGACTTAGATTATATGTCCAAATTTTATAGAACCCCTTAAAGTTACCAACCACTATTCAATTGAAAAGGTTGATGGCTTATCCAAAGAAGCTTTAACCATGGCCTTGGACCTCTTACAGTTCTCTGAATTCACTGAAGGTGAATGCTCTGATCATGGCTCTCTTCAGTTTTTTTAGCCCTGAGCACTTGACTTTTTTGCCTTTTTGTTCTTGGCATTATTATTGCATCCTTGGGATGGTTGAGGTGGATGATTCTCTCATATTACTGAACTCATTCTGGTACTGCTTCTTTGGATAAGCTATTAAGTGCATGACTTGTACTCTCTGTTTGATGATCAATTGCGGAGTGGATGTAGGTAAGATTCTCAATTCTCTTGAGACACTTATTGCAGAGTTCCCCAGTATAGACCATGAAGATGATCTCCTGTAGATGTTTGTTGATGAAGAACATAGCTGTTTTTTGCCATGTACATAGCTATTGCTGATGTTGTAACAAGTTACCTTTGATTTCAATGAAATAGAAGGAACTGATATTTTCTTCTGGAAAAAAAATTGATGCCTAAGCCATCCTCTATTTAGATATTTTAAAAAAATCTACAAAATTTCATATTTATATATAATATATCTCCAAAATGTAGTTTCATTTTTCACTTTTGGTATTATTATGTTTAACATATGATAATATCTAGCATTATACTTTCCTTTAACATTACACTTTCCTCTATGCATCTCTAAGCAAAATTATTTATCATAAACGTAATTTTAAAATGTGTGAATGGACGTATGCTAACATCAGCAATAGAATCATACATGGCTCGTATCATTCCACTCACTCTTTTTAATAAAATTAATATTATATTTAAATAAAATAAAATAGTATACCCATGAATATTATTAGATTTTTGTGCAATAAAAATAGAAAACTAAACAAAAATTACTTTGAAATCAATAACATAGTATTAATAATCGCATGCGCCATCTCGAGAACATTATAAAATTCGTCTCATTCCCAAAAGAAAATTAGAAAAAACGAGGGTGTACTATTAATTGTACGAGTGAATGTTCTATTTATTTAAATTTGAGTGACCATTTGGAGTCACATNAAAAAAAAAAAAAAAATTAGTTCAAGATTTTTTTTTAATACATGTTCTGAAACCCTCTGCCCCCCACAAGGAATAGTTAGTTCCAAAGTCCTTTTTTAATATGTGATCTTAAACTCTTAGCACACATACACTTAAAATATGCATGGCTACATTGTTGTTTTGTGTGTATTAGAAAGCATTGTTGCTTTGGGTAGAGAGTTGCAGAACTTGCATCTAGTGGCTCGATGGTGCACTTATTTTAACAATGTTTAACAAAGTACATTCTTTTGTCATTTTATCTTGGAATATTGTTCACTTGGAATATTGATAAGTGAACTTGAACCATTTTTTTTTCCTTGTTCTTCCTTTTTTGGGTTCATGATTAGGTAAGATTTTTTTTTCTTCTTCCTATTTTGGGTTCATGATTACGTAGGAAATTTATATAATAATATTGTGAAAATATATTTTACAATAAAGTCTTCAAAATTTACATATAAATATTGTTAAAATATTTTTTTTGAAAAAAATTATACATCCATTTTTTGAGATTATACCAAAGTTGTTTTGAAAAATTTTACATACATTTATGATAAAAATATCTGAAAAATATATGTTTAACCATGTTTTTGCAATAATTTATTGTTGTATCTCTTTATAATGAATGCTTTTCTTTATAATTGTTTATTGCATGGTTGAGGGAGTGTAGTTTTCGGTTGAAAGAGACTGCAATCTGAAACAATGGTGCCTCTGTTTGTATGAGCAAAGAAGAAAGAAAGAGGTAGAGGTCAAGGCAGAGCTACATCGCTAAAGGCAGAGGTAGAGGTAAAGCAATCTCTTTTATTACGAGAGGTTGGCAGAGATCTAATTCATGCCCACCCTCCTTCATTCCTTTTTTTCTCTTGGAATTAGATGTGGTCGGTAAGATGATGAAGTTATCCTCTACCGTTGAATGTCGTCATTCAAGTAAGTATATAATAAAATGGATAAGACGACATTTGTTACATCTAGTATGAAGGTTTCTAGTCGACACGTGTTTTAGATGTTTATTATCAAGTAGGATAAACGACAACTAAAACGCCCCGCTTTTTCGACGAATTTGTGAAAAAAACTTGGTCAAAATTGTTCATAGAAATTGTTATTTCAACAATTTTGTAATTTTTGCAATAGTAATTGTCTTTTCTAAACTAAATGACCGATTTTAAGACTACCCAAATGGCCAAAATTGCGATATGAATACTCCAAATTGTGATTTTAATGAAAGTTAATTTCTCGGATTCCGGCAAGTTGGGGGAATTTTGGTTAGCGCTTATACTGCTTGGTTTATTATGGCTTGGTCAGAGACCTTACGACACCGGTGGAGTAAGTCTTTTTTTTCTAGGGAAAAGAGTTTTGGCTTCCTCATTGAAGAGTTTGATTTGAGGTTATTGTTTGCAGGAACTTGTTTTCTTGGCCTTCTTTTTTACTTTTTCTATGCATCTTTAGGGACCCATGAATTACACATGCCTCCCTTCTCCCGAGGTGGGAAAGTCCCAAAGGGCTATAGAACCGACATTCCTTCTTCCTCTTCAATATCTACTTTGAATGAAGGAGTTAAGGTTTCCCTTCCCTTGACTGGCCGAAAAGGGAAGGAGGTCTGTAAGGTGGTAAAGGTTGTTCCAGAGATTACAAATACCTTCTTGAGCCCAGAAATAAGTCTTTCCATTGGTTTTGCTTCACACTCCTATCAACGTTCAACTTTTTAGGGTTATAAAGCGAAGAGGGGTTTGGATGCAAAGGATTCTTTCCCGATTAAAGTTGTCGTTGAAGCAAGGCAGGGCTTCGAATGGGAGGAGGAATCATTAGAACATAACCAAGAAAGAGCTCCTCCGAAGAAACATTCCAATCCATGTGTTAAGAAAATGGGGAAAAATCTTAGCACTAGGGGCCAATGTGGAACTAAATGAAGCAATTACTATGTCTGAACATGCTTTATTGGGTCGATTTGGGGGAACGAATATGAGGTCACACTCTTATAGGGAATGGGAAAAGGTCCATTGGGATGGAATTTTAGGATATGAGCCAAAACATTTCACAGAGGCAAGGGGATGGCTTGGGGTAATTCTGGAGAATGTCGAGGACTTTATGTGTTTGCTTAATGGGATTTGGCAGGGGGATTCTACGAATATGAGAGTGAAGCACTGGACGCCATTCTTCGATATGCGCATATAGAAGTTTTATAAACGAGGCGTCTTGGTTAAATTGCCTAGGATTCCAATAGAGTTATGGTCAACTGATGCATTTCAGAGAATTGGAGAGACCCTAGGTGTATTTCTCAAAGCTGACTTGGAGTTTATAGACACTAGTATCTTCTCTGTTGCAAAAATGATTTTCAAGTTGGACTTGTGATATGGCTTTCCAAAGGAATTGGAGATCAGTTTGAAGGAAAAATCTTGGGTACAAAACCTAGACTACATTGATATCTCATTTAATTTATATGTGTGTCCTATCGTCGATACAGTCATCTAGCTCGTGATTGTTCGAAGGCCTTTAAAAAGAATATTTGGAAGTGAAAACACCCAGGATTTCTGGAGAATGAAAGACATAAAAAGGATGGCCCTATATGCTCATTTGCAAATGCTAGTGGATTCTCTCTATATTCTTTGGGATTGGACTTTGGCATGGGGACAACAAATAAGATGGATGTTATTATGACCACTTTGGAGGTTGTGCCTATTAATCGAACAGATGATGAATTTGATAGTCGCTTCCATTAGAACGAATTGGGAGTGCTTCGTCAATGGATGGAGATGCCCCTTTGTACTCCTGGTAAACAAATTTATCCTTCCTTATTTAATAACCATGGTCTTTATAATGGATTCCAAATGTTAAGTTTTCTTAATTTCTTAGATTATATCTTAAAACATTTTTTCACTAGTAGGATCACCGAAAGAACAATAAGAACATAAACACAAGAACACACCGATTTTCTTCGGGGAAACCACAAGGGAGAAAACCCCGCAAAACTTCCTCAGTATAGAACTCAACCAGAGCAGTGTAAAACCCAGACAAATTCTTCTCTCTTCTTTCTGGCACACTCATTCTTCTCTCTCTTGAAAACTTGCTTGAGTGAGTGTGTACAAATGAAGGGGAGTGCCTCCCTATTTATTTTCTTCACTTGACTTGACCTAGGACCTAACAGGGTCGGCTTGTCTAACTCACGGGGCCGACTTGTCTAGAAAGACACCAAAAATAACTTTTATTATAATGACACTTGGGTACTATTGACCCGACTTACATCTGGAGGTTTACATTGATTCTTTCAATGAATCTTACATGACCAAACTCATCTCCTAATGGAGGAATACAATCAATACATCTAGGATATCTTCCAAAGTTACTATACTTTAACACTCCCTCTTAACTGGGAAGGTATTCAAGCAACTACTGCCAAAACTGTGCATCCGATCGGTGAGTCTCTATATGTCAAAGGAAGTTTTGGAACACCATCATACATATTCATAATCAATCTTAGCTGGATAATCTTCTGCAATATCACTATGTAATATAGAATCATCTTCTGTCACATCGGTATATGCATACTAAATCATCTTCTACAACATCAGTGTGTGGACATTGAATCATCTTCTGAGTATACTGTATCATCTTCTACAAAATCAGTATGTGAATACTGAATCATCTTCTACCACATCAGTATGTGAATACTGAATCATCTTCTGCCAACATCAGTATGTAAATATTGAAACATCATCTACAACATCAGTATGTAAATATTGAAACATCATCTGCAACATCAGTATGCAAATATTGAAACATCATATGCAACATCAGTATGTAAATAATGAAACATCAATAACACCATCATTAGCATGTTAGTTCTAAAAATAAAATTATCAATAAATGCTAGATCATCATCTACATTACCAACATAGATATGTTAGAACATCATCATCATCATCAACATAAAAATGTTGAAACAATCATCATCATCAGTATAGAAATATTGAAACAAACTCATGAACAATCATCACAACAATTATTGGTATGAGAATATTGAACCTGCTACATTAGTATCAAAATATTGAAACTATATCAGCAATCATCTCAACAATCATCAGTATAACAATACTAAAACTATCTCAGCAATCATCTCAAAAACCATCAGTATAACAATACTGAAACCACATATTTCTGACTAACTATCTTAGAGCAGTATCACGGTGATTTATCTGGTAGATCTTTCTGGGAATTTTCTCTAACTTACTAAACCTTTCAAGTCAACAAGCCTAATTAGATAAATGGATTTTCCTGGGGACCAACAAGTATTGTTTCGGCTTACAAACCCACTTGGCTTAAACTGGTCTAGCCATACATACTAACCCCCCTAGGATCAACAGGCCTCGTCTAACTTACTAACCCTTTTGTTCCAACAAGCCTAGTCAGACTTACCCTACTCTAGACTGAGATAGCACTTCTGCATCCTTCTACCATCTACCGTCACTCCATCTCGAGACAGAGGTCCTTTCAGACTACACCAAGCTTGTCTCGAAAGTATTCAAACTTTAAACGAGACAAAGGCTTATTCAACACATCTACCATGTGTTCCTCTGTAGGAACATACTTGAGCTTTACAACTCCCTTCTGAACCATATCCCGGATGTAATGATATCTAACTTTGATATGCTTCGACATCGAGTTTTATGTTGTCTTTATACAACTCTGATTATTACAAAGGGTATTAGTAACATCTATCTCTACATCAAATAATCCTTCCAAAATATTTTGAATCCATACTGCTTCATGCTGCAATGTATTCAACTTCTATCGTGCTAAGTGCAATATTGGTCTACTTTCTACTAAACCATGAGATCATGCCTGATCCCAAACTAAAGCAACATCTTGACGTACGCTTTATATCTTTGGCACTTCCTTCCCAATCTGAATCCATAAATCCATGTAATCTGATCTTGCTAGTTGATGCATATCTGAGACCATAATCTAAAGTCCCCTTTAGATACCTCATCACATGTTTTGCTCCAACTAAGTGAATATGTTTGGGATTCACCATATATTGACTTAGAGTGTTTACAACAAAACATATATATTGTCTTGTATTGGTTAAGTAAATCATAGAACCAACAATATGTCTGTATAAGGTGGCATCAACTGCTTTCAAAGTATCATCATTCAATAACTTCAAATTTATTGTCATCGAAGTAGTCATAGCCTTGCAATCTATCATTCCAAATCTCTTTAGGATTTCTACTACATATTTTCCTTGGTTTAGGAAAATCTCGTTTGGATACTGCCATAATTCAAGACCTAGAAAATAATGCATCATTCCAAGGTCTTTCATCTCAAATTCTGTAGCAAGCTTCTCCTTACATTCGTTATTGGGCTTATCTTCACATGTTAAGAATAGATCATCTACATATAGTATTAATTCCATAAGTCCATCACCCTCAACTTTATAGTAGATGTTGGAATCTACTTTACTTTTGGTAAATCCTAAGCTCATTAGAACTCCATTGATTCTTCCATACCATGCTTTGGGTGCTTGCTTCAACCCATACAATTCCTTCTTGAGTCTACATACATGAGTTTCTTAATCATTAGTCTCGAAACCTTGCGGTTTTTCAATATATACTTCTTCTTCTATCAATCCATTTAGAAAGGTTGTCTTTACATCCATCTAATGTAACTTTTGCTTCATACTGGATGCCAAGGAAAGGATGGTTCTGATTGAGGTGTACCTAGCTACTAGTGCAAAGGTCTCCTCATAGTCGATTCTTTCCTTCTAGGAGAATATACGAGCTACGAATCTTTCCTTGTACTTCTCTATACTACCATCTATTGAGTGCTTAGTTTTGAATATCCATTTCAAGGATACCACTGACTTGTCTTTTGTTCTTGGTACTATTTCCAATACATCATTATTTATAATGGATTGGTATTCCTTGACCATTGCATCAACCCACTCCTTTGGTTTTATTTCTTTTTCAAAGCATGTTGGTTCTTTATCAACGAGATCACACATCAAAGCTACATAGCTAGGGTATGGCTTTGGCTTCTTCCTTTCTCTGATGGTTCCTTCTGGGGAACCATGTCTTTTTGCTTCTTTGATTACTTCACGAGCCCAGGAAGGTTTTCTCTTTCGTGAGATCATTTCACTGGGAAATTCTTCAGGTCTCTGAGGTTCTGTCATATCATGATCCTCAAGAATCTGATCTTCTTCTTCGTTCCTAACTGGTTTAGGAATTTCTACGGCTTTGGTAGTTTCATGCTTCTCTTCATCTTCCTTATATTTCCTTGATTTTATGAAGGTTGTATCTTCCTAAAAGGTAACATCTATGCTTAATTAAATTTGACAAGATACTAGGATATAGATATGATAAGCTTTTGATTTCTCACTATATCCTACAAACGATCCCTTCTTGATTGAAGGATTTAACTTTGATCTTTTCTCCTTGGGAATGTGTATGTATACCAGAAAACCAAATATCTTTAGGTGACTTACTTATGGATTTTCTCTGGTAAACATCTCTTCTAGGGTCTTGTTCCCAAGGGCACTGTGAGAGATTCTATTATGTACATATACTGATGTTATAGTTGCTTCTACCCATTGGTACATTGGTATATATTGATCATGTATCATAGCTTTCACAGCTTCCATGATAGATATATTCTTTCTTTTTGCCACACCATTTTGTTGTGGATTATAGGGAGTGGTGAGCTCCCTCTTAATCACAGCTTCTTTGCAATACTCATTGAATTCACTTGATGTGAACCCTCCTCCATTATCTTACCTCAATATCTTGATCATCTTTTTAGAGAGGTTTTCTACCAGGGCCTTAAACTCTTTAAACCTTTCAAACACTTCATCCTTCTTTTTCAAGAAGTATATACAAGCCTCGTGGGAATAATCATCAATAAAGGAAGCATATTAAACATACCCACTTAATGAATTGGTTTGCATTAGCTTGCATATATCTAAGTGGATAATATCTAAGATCCCTTTTGCTTTGTTGTCATTGTTTGGATAAGGGTTCTTAGTATTCTTTCCTTGTGCACATCTGTTGCGCACTCCTTCATGATCTCAATGAATATCTGGTAAACCGGTCGTTACCTTGCTCACAATTGGAAATGCTTGGTAGTGTATATGAGCAAGACTTTTGTGCCATATCTTGCATGGGATTATGGTACTAGTCATTAATGTTTAATCTACATGTCCCTTTAATCTATAGAGTCCTTCTTCAACTCCAATTACTACTGCATCATCCATGGTTTTTCCTTTTGTCCACATGAGACCTTTTCCATCCACAAAAGCAACTCCGAAACCTTTCTTATCTAAGGTTAACATTTAAATAAGATTCTTCTTTAATCTTGAGGCATATAAGACATCCTTCATCTTCATTGACTTCCCAGAGTCCAACTTATAGGATGCTTCTCCCATGCCTTTGATGGGGTATTAGGAATCATCTCCAAGCATTACTTTATGTGGGGAATCCTTTTGTAAAAGACATGAGAGTGAGTCCTTGTAACCTGTCATGTGCTTGGAAGCACCACTATCTACTGGCCATGTGTCATTTTCTGGTGAGACTGAACCTATGAGTGCAGATATTAAGACATATTCTTCACTGGAGTCTTCATCCCTCTTAGATTTGTATTCATCTTCTTGATCACTCTCTTCAACAGCATGGGCCTGGAATCTTTTCATATTTTTTACTCTTTCTACTTTCATGGGATAGTTTATAGAAATTTTTCCCATCTTATGACAAGTGAAGCATTCATAATTTGAGAAGTCTTTCTTGGACTTCTTAAACCCATGAGTCTTTCCAGGAGGATGGTCATAACTCTTTCTCTTGTTCTTGCCTTTGGTATGGAATGTCAAGGCTTGATCCTCATTTTCATTTAGATTTTCTTCTCTAGCTTCTATTATTTATTATTTTTGAACACATTCTTCCCATAACTGTCAGAACTTGGTTATTTTCCTTCTTGAACAAATTCCTCGAATAAAGGATTCCCAATCTCTTGGAAGACCATTCAAGGTGGTCATTACAATTTCTGCTTCCTCAACCATGTCACCAATAGATTCCAACTGTTCCTTGAGTTGATATACTCTTGTAAAATAAGATTGCATGGTCTCTGACTTTTGAGCCCTTACACTTTTGAGGTGATTCCTCAAGGCCATCTTTTTATTGATGTTTCTTCCCTCAAATAGGTCGGAAAGAGAATCAAACATTTATTTTGGTGTCTCCCTTGAGGTACTTGAGGAATCAAGTTATCGTTGATGGAATCAGCTATGATCCTTTTATCCTTGATCATATCCTTCTTATATTTGGACTTAGCTTCATCTTCTTCTGGTTCTGCAACTTCCTCCTATGTAAATCCTTCTAGATCATTTTCTTCTAGAATGAGCACGATTCGATACTTCCATGCTATGAAGCTTTCAGCATCGTCAAGCTTCTCATATAGCTTGGTATTCTTTGTCATCTTAACAGAATGAGAACTTAAAATGGAATAAGAAGGAGTAGTACTTACTTGATGAATACAAATTCTAGTTGACTTCTTCTGGATGAACTAGGGTTTGATGCAAAAACCCTAATTTTTTAGTTGGGATCACTGGTAGGGCTGAGTGATGGAAAATATGTGCCTTCCCAAGGCGAGCTAGACTGTATCTTTATTTTTTTGAGATTGATGATGGAGTATAAGGGAAACTGAAGCCCTAGTTTTTCCTGGTAGCAGTGTTTGGTCCAAAAGTGAAACTTCTTGGAATTCAGTTATGTTTCCACAGAAAGATGCGCCTTTTGGTTGATCTGTTGAGGGATTTGTTTAGAATAAAAAAACCCTAGCTGTGCAATGTTTCCTTTCAGGGTGACTTTGATACCGTGTTAAGTTTTCTTAATTGCTTAGATGATATCTTAAAATAAGTTTTCACTAGTAGGATCACTAAAAGAACAACAAGCACAAAAACATAAGAACACAAATATTTTCCTCGAGGAAACCAGATAAATGTAAAACCCATACAACTGCTTCTCTCTTCTTTTTGGCACACTCATTCTTCTCTATCTTGCAAACTTGCTTGAGTGAGTGTGTACAAATGAAGGGGAGTGCCTCCCTATTTATTTTCTTCACTTGACTTGACCTAGGAACTAACATGGCTGACTTATCTGGCAAGACACAAAAAATAAATTTTATTATAATAACACTTGGGTACTATTGACCCGACTTACATCTGGAGTTTTACATTGATTCTTTCAATGACTCTTACATGACCAAACTCATCTCCTCGTGGAGGAATACAATTAACACATCTGGAATATCTTCTGAAGTTACAATACTTTAACAACAAAGGTGTAGGATCCATGAGTCTACTAGATGGTTTTAATTATAGATTTTAGTCATCTTTCGTTTGGGAATCGAACTCTCAGTCATGTCCTAGGGCTCATTTTTTGACACAATCTATTGTTTTTCCTTCCCAAGGTTGTATCCTTAACAAATATCCCACTTCTCCATTCTTTATTGGAGATATGCCCATACAAGATAGGTATTCTGCTCTTATGAACCCTTACCTTTATGAGTCTCCTTTGCATTCTTAGGCAGGGTTTTTTTCATAGGATCATTCTTTTTTTTATAGAAATTCAATTTTTATGCTTAGAGAGTAGACTATGTATCAAGGTATCCTTCTCGAAAATAGGATTCCTATAGATATGCCGTCTGATCCCGGGGAGAAAATTCCTGGTCAAGGAGTTATCTCTCCTCTGAATATGGATTCCACTTTATCATCAGGGGATTCAGACTCATCGAGGTCGATCCTAACACTGGTATCCCTTATTTGTCCTGAAGAAATGTCTATGGATTCAAAATCATATGGTTCAATAGTGCTTATCAGGAGTCCTTATCCATATCATATTTCAGGTCCTTTGATCAGCAAAGGATTGGATTCTTCCCTAGTGTCACATAACAATTCTAACTGTTATAATGTCAAATCTAAATCTCGTAGTAAGGTGGTATATGGATTGGGTTATTCAGGAGGCAAGTTGTGTCCAATAAATCCCCTTGGTTGAGGGGCATAATATCTATCATGGACTTGACCAGATCACAAGCTACTTTAGATGTCATTGAGACTTGGTTTTTTGTTTGTTTTTCTTCTTCTTAATATTCCTTTTATTATTCTTCTTATCCACCTAACTATTAGTATTACAACTTTTAACAGGCAAAGAGGGAGAAACGAGAGAAGACACATCTGGTGAAGAAGGAGAGGGATCAACATGGGGTTGATGCTCTTGTGATGAAGGATTAGGATCAGAATCAACTGGTGTACATGGGATAACTAGACTTAAGTAATCCAATAGTCAATCCATAAATTCTTAAGGTATCCATGAGAGGAGGAGCAACATCCCCAGTGGAGTCGCCAATTTTGTTAGCCAGAAATACACACCTCCTGTGGATAAGAGTTGGTTCCCTAGATCTGAATGGTTCAGGTCTAGAAAAAAACACAAACACCAAACGTTAAACTTCCCCTATATTTGGTTCATTACATGAATGGAATGGCATGATACTTATCTCAAAGGTTTTCCTCGCTATCCTCACAGAAGAACCTATAAAAGATGGAAAATAGCAAGAGAAACATGATAGCATACAATATAATCAACTAGATCTATGCTTGTGACCAAGGAATCAAGCAATATAAACACATGAAATAGTAAATATGAGAAAGAAAAGACATTTTTTATTAGAAATAATTGGAGAGACTACAACCTTCATGTCTTGGTGCTGAGAGTTCCTTCCAATGGATCCTTCCCTCTAACTTCACCTTGCCTCCAAAGACTCAATAATGATTTTGACAGAGTTTGGGTATGAAACACAATTCTTCCTCCTTTGTCCCATGGGGGGTGAGCCAGTATTTAAAGGAATGGGAGGATAGGAATGCTTGAGGATCTCATGGGTGAGGTGGAGATTAGATCCAAAACGGGAGGATCTCGAGCTCCAACTGGTTCCTAAACCATAGGGATGAGGCAAGCTTCGAGAATCCTCTCAAAGCTTCTTTTTTTGCCTTGAAAAGTCGAGCATCACTCCTCCAATGAAGAACACAGGTGGTGTTAATGGGGTAATGCTTCTTGCATTAGGGCTAGAAGCGATGGTACCTCTCTTTGATAATGTATCAGGAGCGGTGTTTCCCTAACACCATCTTTGTTAATGGAATACGAGCGTTACCAACTCAAAATAAGGAAAATTTGCAAGGGGATATTTTTTCCTGTCATTTCTCTAGGGAAACTCTGAGGGATTGGAACAAACAAGGGAATACCTATCTAACAACATGATGGTGATGATATTTCGGTGTAACAGAGATGCCCCGCAAAGTATGATGGCTAGAGGGAAATGATAGGCATAATACTTTGAAAGAACAAGGTATAGTATTGAGGAAAAGGTCCAATGGTCAAAATTTCTCAAACATCACAAAATTTCTACAACACATTTTGATACATATGCCAAATGACTCACGACATGGCTGGCAACCAATACAACACAAATCCATGTGAGATACAAAAAAGTCATGTCTACTAAAATACAATGTAGGTCCATGTGAAGAAGACTCAAATTTGGACATAGCTACCAGACATACAATGTAGATCTATGTCATACAGATGCAAATCTAAGCACAACAACGAACATACAAATGTGGATCCATGCTAGGACTCATACAAATATTCCATTGCAACCTAGGGAAAGCAATGAGTGCTTAACAACTACCTAGGGTCTTCGTCTCGTCTTCCACAAAGTACGATTCTATCCATGTGATTACAATGATCTGAAGTCGAACATGGTAGAAACCACTTGATTATCGGTCAATGATGTGAACTGTTAACAAGTGCACGGGATATCACCATTGATGTCAATGATTCCCAAGGTACCCTAGTACAATCTCCTAAATTTGAATAGATGATCTGACATCGAACACTTAGTTGAATCTTTCAATCAAAGGTCAATGATGTGAACCTATGTCGAAAGTGAGAGAATCTGTCATTGATGCATACAGATCTCAAGGTACTAAACTTGTTTCTAAGACTAATTCCTGGATAATGAGCTGATGTCGACAGGAATAGTCTCATCGAAGGAGGGCCATGATGAATCCCACGTCGACGACACGAAACTTGGAACAAAGTTCTGGAATTTTGAGTATGACGTAACCATAGGACTGACTCAAAAGTAACTGAATCAAAAAATTTGTTTTGACTACAGGTGTAAACTCTCAAAATAGTTTCCCTTTTGAACATAAGGTGACATGACCGAAGGCTTGGCAACATTGACTTGACGAGGTGAAACACAGTGCAACAACGGACAATGCAATCTTTGAGAGACTCAAAGGAGTGGAATGACTCATGAAAGTGGATCGACTCGGAAACAAGATGAATACTCAATTGACTGAATGAAATACAGACAAGTGCCATGTTCAAAGGTTATTAACAACTACCATTATTGCAAAATGTTTTCCCTTTCCCTTAATTTCCCCATCATGATTTATGAGTGCCTCTTTTCGTTTTTATGAGTTCAAAGAGGGTAACAAACACTCGTTTTAGCTCATCCTTTGGACAAGTACAAACTCATATGTTTTACGAACCTAATAAAGGAGGGGTTCATTCCCAAAAAAGGGCCTTTCAATGTTTAATTTAACGAGTCCAATGAAAGAAAACTCAGTGTAGTTCATGTTTAGAGAGTCTGAACAAACTAAAGAAAACTCCAAAGGGTCCTTTTTCATATGATTTAGTCTCTAGGGCCCAAAAAAGTGTAAAATAATAGCCAAGAGAACTATTCCAGTCATGATTGGCTAGACTGTACCTTTTTCGTAAGTAGTGCCCCCTAGTCCGAAAAAGGGGTAAACTATCACTAGGAAGACGACTCTTCAACTAGTTTTAAGAGAGTGAAGAAGACAAGCTCACTTGACAATCTTTTCACATTTTAAGAGTCCAAAAATACCTTAAAGAAGAATCTATTAACCTTTTTCATGTTTGAATCCAGAGCACAAAAAAGTAATAAACTAAGCTCAAACCAGTTTTCATGTTTTAACCAGAGCAGGGAAAATGAAAAGTAAGCTCAACACCATCTTACTGTTTTTAACGAGCTCGAAGATCAGTTGAAAGAATGCTCAGGGTATTTGATTCATTTTTTAACGAGCTTGAAACATAAAAAAAGAACTATTCTCAAAGGGTCATTTCATGGTTTAACGAGCTCGAAACTAAAATAAAGTATGCTCAAAATGACCTGCTTCATTTTTACACAAGCTTGAAACAGAAAATAACTATGCTTGAAACAAGCTTCTATTTTTATGCAAGATTGAAACCAAAAGGTAAACTATGTTTAAGGAAACCTACTTCATTTTTTAACGAGCTTGAAATAGTAATGAACTATTTTCATGAATGGTTTCATTTTTATGCAAGATTGAAACCAAAAGGTAAACTATGCTTAAGGAAACCTACTTCATTTTTTAACGAGATTGAAATAGAAAATGAACTATGCTCAGGAATGGTTTCATTTTTATACAAGCTTGAAACCAAAAGGTAAACTATGATTAAGGAAACCTACTTCATTGTTTAAGGAGCTTGAAATAGAAAATGAGCTATGCTCAGGAATGGTTTCATTTTTATGCAAGCTTGAAACCAAAAGTTAAACTATTCTTGAGGAGATCCATTTCATTTTTTAACGAGCTTGACATAGAATGGGAACTTTGCTCAAATAAATCTGTTTCAATTTTTAACGAGCTTGACATAGAATGGGAACTATGCTCACCAACCTGTTCTTACCCAAGAATCTAGTGACTTAACTCCAATGTGATATCCAGAGGCTGGATCCATGGCCCCCATTTTACCAATGATGGGAAGAAGCTAACTAGAAGGGGAATGAACCAAAAGAACATGCAGAACATTCAGGGAATTCTGATGACTAGGAGTCATACAATGATTGGGTTTAACAAAGGAAAGTTGATCAATGGTCACAATCTTCCCATCATGGGGAAAATACATCACTCGAAAGAGTGTGGACACTACAACTTTCATGGCGTAAACATAATCATGCCCAAGGAGAATATTGAAATCTAAAGGATGTTGGACTACGATAACATCGATACAGACAAATTTTTCTTCCAACGTGATAGGTAACTGAAGAAGGATCCCTAAAGGTGTTGTAGGTTGTCGATTAAAAGCCAATATCTGATCGGTAGCTGGCACAAGCGGAGGAGAGCCTATGGATTTCCAAGCAGTAGAGGATAGAATACTAACAGAAGCCGCTTCGTCAACAATAGTGTGAAGTATACGCTTAGAGGTAACTCTCACAGCTATCTAGAAAGGAACACTCGAATGAAGACGAGTTTTAATTAGGTTACCCTAGTCAAAGGAAATAACCTCACTACTTGGAGAGGGTTCTGTCAAAATAGACAAAATTTCCTCTTGCATAGAATAATTAGAACTAACTACAAAAACTTCAGCAGGATGGTTTTCACTCTCAATTAGAAGAGAGGGATAGGACGAAGACTGTTTCAAAGGGACTACTTCAATCTCAACACTCTCTAACGAAAGAGTGGGATTGGGTGGAGATGTCATCGACTCAACCACTTTAACTTCACTCTCCAAAGGAAGAGTGGGATAAACCAAGGATGGACTTGGATTGACCACTTCAACTTCACTCTTCAACGAAAGAGTGGGATCAACCAAGGTTAGGACTAGATCAACCACTTCGACTTCACTCTTCAAGGAAAGAGTGGGATCGACCAAGGATGGATTTGGATCGACCACTTTATCAACCAATGGGATATCAAGTGACAACTTACGATAACCTATTGGAAGTTGTTGATGAAAAAAGTAATATCTTCCAACAACTTAGAAGCTTCATCCATGCGAGGACAAAGGTAAGTAAAGTGCATGTCCTTACATAGCAAGCAAGGATTTTTTACTTTACCCTTCCGACTCTTAACCACAGAGTCATTGGTTGAGGGGATATCATCAGCATGATGACCAGAGGCTGATGACATATATTTCTGGGAATCCTTAGACCATTCTTCTAAAACTAGAACCAAACCATGACAATCTTTCATAAGGTGATCACCCTTGAAATCCTACAAGGGAATTTGAGCTTATGCGATCTTGGGGTGTGCAGATCAACACTCTCCACACTAGGAGGAGTGATTGGGTGAGACTTGGTTTTTTTTTTGTTTTTCTTCTTCTTAATCTTTGTTTTCTTCTTCTTCTTATCCACCTGACTACTAGTACTACAAATTTCAACAAACGAAGAGGGAGAAATGGGAGAAGACACATCTGGTGAAGAAGGAGAGGGATCCACATGAGGTTGATGCTCTTGCGATGAAGGATTAGTATCAGAAGCAACTTGTGTACATGGGATAACTGGACTGGAGAATAACCAAATAGGTAATCCATTAGTCAATCCAAGAAGGCTTAAGGTAGCCATGAGAGGAGGACCAACATCCCCATATGGAGGGAACAAAAAATACATGCTTGGTAAAGGAGTCTCTTGGTTGGTAGACTTGGAAGGCGAAGCCATAACTATGTAACAAAACTATCTCTCTCTTCTAAAAAATCCTAAATGTACAGACAACAAGTGCTACTCAAACTGAAGAAGCAAGCAAAATATGTGAGAGGAGTGGATCAAAGGTTTGGAACCTCACGGGATTGTCTAACCATCACAACTAGGGTGATGCTAAGACAACCAAAGGGTTAACTAGGATGGTCTCAGGATTCCTAAAAGTGTCTCTCGATACGCGCAAAGTACATGGGAGCTCAAATCGATAGTAGTGTTGTCTAATGCACAATCTTCCACAAGGGGCATTCCTATATACAGTCGAGTACGTGAGGTACCTTTCGATATACCTCAAGGGTACGTGAAAGGTCGTTCAATATATCAATGGTACGTGGAAGAACCGTGCAAGTCCCGGGTTGCAGTGCAGGAAAATACGAAAGGTCCTACATTTTACGACACCCAAACACATCACTAACCTATCACACAAATTGCTAAAAATTTCAAAACTAAGCTAGTGCTTAATTTTATCTTGAACAGTTAGGTGGATGCATGAGGTGAGGACATTAAAAGTAAAACCATGCAATATGAGATGCAAAATTTCACTTTCACTTTTCAGGTATGCCCTACTTAAGGAAGGGAGAGAGAGGTTCAATTTATTTGAAACATAGAATAAATCCCATACACAAATAAAACAAACTTTCTTATATGGTTAGTTCCTAACTAAAAAAAACAAATCTTCTTTTTTGAACTTAAAAAGAAGTGAGACCTCTAATAAGAAGAAAGAAAAGTGATTACAACTTTTATACAAAAGTGTTTAGATTTCTTCAACTAGAGATAAAATGAACTAATCAGCAAATTATACAATAACTTTCATATGGAATTTTCCACAACTTTTGAAAAAATAAAAAACCATACAAAAATCATGTATAACAAATGAAGAAAAATTGGAATGAATCTTTTCTTGTTCTATCAAAGAAGACATAAATCAGAGATCTAACAAAATGAAGTTCTATTCAAAGGCAACAATGAAGCTTTAAAGACTAACATTAATCACAATTCTTGAAAATATGTACGAATTCATACACACTCAAGGGGGGTCCGGGGGGGGTGGGCCTTCCCCCCAGCTTGAGGGTGTTTGGGGGGGTGAGCCCCCAAGAAAAAAATTTGACTCGTTTTTTTTTAATTTTTTAATTTTTGATTGAGTTTTTTGTTCAAAAATGAATTGCAGAGTTCAAAACACAATTGTAACAATCTGAAGCATACATATCAGATACCAAAAGAATCATTTAAGAATCAAATACCAAACAGGGCTAAGAAGAATACCTGGCACCGCTTCTTGTACACAGAAATAGAGAGGTGGCATCACTCCTTGTACAGAGAAACAGAGAGGTGGCACCGCTTCTTGTACACAGCAAAAGAGAGGTGGCACCACTTCTTGTACACAACAACAAAGAGGTGGCACCACTTCTCGTAGGTTCTCACCAGGGCGTTACCAGCTCCAGCACAGCTTCTTTAACACAGAGAAAGAGCGGTGGCACCACTTTATGCTAACATGGAAAGGGAGGTGGAAGCTCCATAACTGCACTTATAACATAGCCCAAGAGCGGTGCCCGAGATGGCAATTTGAAAAAATAAAAAATGCAACAGAAAAGTATGTTACAGTCTAAAGTGAACCCAGACAATCACCAGAAAACCCAGTGAACCAAAAACATGAAGATCCAAAGGCAGGTAGAGGGAGAACAATCAAATTCAATGCAGATCTATAGATCTATGAATGGAAAAGTAGATCTAGAAATTGAAAATGAAGGTGGAGGTTTCAACTTACCAATGATTCAGAATTCGAAGTAGATCCCAGTGGAGTTAGCAATTTTGTTAGCCAGAAATACACACCTCCTGTAGACAAGAGTCGTTTCCCTAGATCTAAAAGGTTCAGGTCTAGAACAAAACACAAACAACGAATGTAAAACTTCCCCTAGATCTGTTCATTACATGAATGGAATTCCATGATACTTCCACGGGGGCATCACCTAGAGACCAATATGATATCACGTTCATTCATATTGGGGGGTTAAAATAAAAAAAATTACAAACCAATATATTGGTGGTATATTAGGGGTAAAAAGGGTTTTTTTTACTATATAAATATGCAATATGATGGGGGATATTTTATTTCATAATACTTCCCACACCTCCACCATAAGCCATAAGCCTGCGTGCACCCTGATGCTACATAAGGTTTTCCTATGGTTTTTCTCCATCGTTTTTTCTCGGGTTTTCTCCATCGTATTTTCTGGATTTGGAGGGCAGTTTTTCTGGTGCGTAGCAGTGTTGGTCCTCTGGTGCATAGCGGTTTTTCACCGTTTTTTTCCACCGTGGTGCATAGCAGTGTTGGACCTCTAGTGTATAGCATTTTTTCATCGTTATTTTCCACCATTTTCTGGTCATGGGTTTGTGGTGGGTTTCTCTGGTACATAGCAGTGTTGGAGGAGGCACATTGGAGAGCCACCGTATAGCATTCTTGGAGGTAAGGGATACTGTGTTTAATCCTCTAATTAAAAATGCCTTTTAATTCTTTTCTTTGTTGAGGGAATCTGTTCCACATAGCTGAGTGATTCCTTATTGGCCGACTGATGGCTTACATATCTGCTTGTTAATGCCCAATGTGAGGCAGTGATGGATAAGTTTTTATGTGCCCATCAGTGGGGAAGTCCTTGCTAAATCAAAATTGCATTTGACTTAGTTTAACGTGGCTAGGAGAAGAAAGCAAAGCTAGGATTCCGGGATTCTTGGTTGCTTCTAATTTATCTCTATTTAGAAAGGCTCCAGTGGTTACATCTATGCTAAGTTTGGTTGCTCGGGCCGTTGTACCTTTTGGTCATGGTATGGTATCGTCAGATTCATACATAGGGCAGGCTTATAATGCTTTCATTACTTGCTTCAGTACTAACTGGGACAAGAAACTTGTTGGTCGATGAAACCTCAGCTGGAAAAAGAAACAACACAACACTTTTTGATATAAGAACATGAAATCGTCTTATTAGTTGGTCTATTGCTCAACCTACAAAATCTTTTTTCAAAGTTGGGCTTGGAAAGGATTTGCTTAAAGTTGATTCCACAACCTATATTTTTGCAGCACTTGGATTATTTTAAATATATTTCACATTTGTTGTCAGAAGCAATGGTGTGCCAGCCTAATGATTTAGAAGGAGTCCTTATAATCTGTGAATTTTTATTGTTTCAACTAGTACAAACTTACATCATTGTTAAGTTCTGTTAGATGCAAAGAAGCTAGTCTCTTTGGAGCGATGGATCAAACATATGCCAAGTCTTGAAAATGGTTATGGACTTTTTGAATATACAATTCACTAGATTTCTTACTACATGAACTCCACAAGTGACGATATCCCTTCTTCCCAATGTGGGCATATTCACGAACAATTGAAATTTGAGATTGTGTGCAGAATGTTCATCATGATTTTATTTCGATATGAGGATTGATTAAATTGTCTTATTGAATGGCCTATTACTGAACCTACATAATATTTTGGCATGAATTTTGGCTTGGAAAACCCTTGTTCAAGTAAGACTTCTGTAACCTATCTTTTGCAGCACTTGTATGATTTTGAAGACATTTTATCATTGTAGCCAAGAGAAATCCTGTTCTAGACGGTAATTCAGCAGGAGGCCTTCGGGACATAGATTCAAAATGTGTTGATTTTGATAGCATATTTACATGTTGTAGCAAATTGAATACTTGTTATGATAAATATAGTTTTTAATAGTTCAGTTTTGTTAGTTTCAAATGAGCTTTTTGAGATACTGTGTAAGCACTTCGGGGCACCAAAGTAGTCATGATTGTTGGTATAGTTTATGCTATGTATTGGCATGATGCTTCAAATTAATTTTGATTCTCAAGAAGTGTGGAATTTTGTTGACTATTTATGTTCTTAAATTCCAATGCCTTTTCCCTTGCATTGTGTTGTACATTTAGTTTTGGTTTTCCAAGTTGTTCTAAGCTTCAATAGCCTGAGGTTTTTGTCTCAATAGAGATTTTTCTACTTAACCTCTTTCCACATTTGTTTATGGTAATTAATATCGGGATTGATCCAAAGACCGTTCATCATCTCGTACATACCTTTTAGTCATTGAATGCAAGAATTCTATCATGATTTTTTATAAAAACTTTTAGTTCTAGGTTGAATTTCTGTAATATTTTATATCTTCTAACCCATGAGATATACAAACACTGGTGTGGGAAGCTCTAATGGTGTATTGAATTAAGTGTCAAGTAAAGAGGAGAACATTGCAAACATTATCTTACCATTTAATCTATACTATGTTTTAGAATTGAATGCATCACTTTCATGTTCTTGTACA
>LPNX010916447.1:255613-273128 GCA_001517045.1 Pseudotsuga menziesii | reverse complement strand
TTGAACAATCTGTCGGATGTTTAGAGGCTTTTTAAGGGTCATTAACAAGTGTATTTTGTTCTCTAAACATGTCACTGAATCAATTTTGGAAATAGACCTTCTTTAGCTCTTTCAAAACAAACTCAAAAAGGCTATAAAAAGACAAATAAAGTCTAAAGAAAACAAAAATGCTCACAAACTATTAAAACTGATAAATCATCAATAAACTTTTCAAAAAGACCAAAATTGAGAAGTAATCAAACCTATGATTGAAAGTGAAAAAACAAACCAAAATTGAAGCAAACAAACCCAAATGGAGAGAAAAAATTACTGACATAACAGGAGGTACATCACATGGATGTGAAGTGTGCTTTCCTGAATAGAGATCTCACTGAAGAGATATACATGTAGCAGCCTCAAGCATTTTCTACTAATCCATCTCTTGTCTGCAGGTTAAGGAAGTCATTGTATGGGCTTAAGCAAGCCCCAAGGGCTTGGTATGCCAAGATTGATAGCTTTCTGCTATCACTGAATTTTTTTCGATGCAAGTCAGATCCAAATGTCTATCTAAAGATGATTCATGGTTCATTAATGATCATTGTTTTGTATTTAGATGACCTTCTCATTACAGGAAGCTGAAAGGATGAAATTGTTTCCTTGAAGGATGCAATGAACCATGCCTTCTCAATGACTAATTTGGGCTTATTGAGCCAATTCTTGGGGCTCAAGATTGCTCAAACCAAAGAAGGAATCAAAGTACATCAGTCCAAGCATGCCTTGGATTTGCTGAACAAATTCAATATGAAGGATTGCAATCAAAGCAAGACTCCTTTCCTTTTAGGAGTTAAGCTTGAAGAAGCTGATTCTTCACCTTTGGTAAACAATACATTGTATATGCAATTGATTGGATGTTTGTTGTATCTTACACATACTCTACCTGATCTTTGTTATGCAGTAAGTGTGGCTTCAAGATACATAGATCAGCCTCATGACATCGCCAAAAGGATCCTTAACTTTGTTCAGGGAACAAGGACTCATGGGTTCTTCTACAAAGGTAAATCTGATCTTGATTTGATTGGGTTTACTGACAGTGATTGGGCTGGTGACAGCATAGATGAAAAGTCAACATCAGGATATGTGTTCATTCTTGTTGAAGGGCCAATCAGCTGGTTAAGTAAGAAACAGAGTGCCATTGCACTCTCATCTACAAAAGCAGAGTATAGAGGAGTTGTAAATGCAACAACTCAATGTTTATGGTTGCTGGGTTTGCTTAGAGAATGTGGCTTCGAATCAGAATACTCAACTACTATCTATTGTGATAATCAGAGTACCATTTGAATCTGCAATGATCTAGTTCAGAAGCAGAGAACCAAACACACTGAGATCCATATGCACTACATCAGACAGCTTGTGCATGATGGCACCATTCACCTACTCTTCTGTTCATCTTCAGAACAAGTACCAAATATCTTCACCAAAGTTTTTTGTGAGAAGACATTCAACAATCTCAAATCACTACTGGGGATTGCTGATCATGCTATGAAGCATGAGTGATGACAATATTTCAAATTTTGTTTTACTATCCATGTTTAAGGGAGGATTTTTCCCACTGCGTTTTTGCCTCTTTCCTTGGTTAAATGGACATGCAGTATGTAAAGGGTGACTAAGCCTTGTTGCTAGGCCCTATAATTTTCTGATATTTTACTCATAATTCAGGCTTAAGGGGGGGTGTTAGAATAATCAACCCATAGTTAGCTACCTTAGACATTAATCAATCCAATTTTTATCTTATTTGACTAGTTTCCATATTCTAGCTTATGCAAGTTGTCCTCCACACATCCAAAGAGGTCAAAATTGCTAAATTTGAGTCATGGAGCACTTGGGAAACCACTTGGAATCAAATTTGCTTTATTCCTGGCCTTCCTAGTGCATGTCTTCTTTTTCTATTTTATTGCCTACTTTTTCTGAGTTTTAAGGCAATTGGGAAAGTTTGACTAGGTGAAGTTAACATGTTTTTTGTCCTCATCATCCTCCACTCTTTTCTCCTATGAAAAGCATATATGAGTTGTCCTTCCATGATCTATTAGATTGCCTAATTGATTTTTCCAATTCGTGAGCTCCTAGATAGATTTGGAAAGTGCTTTATGCACCTATGGGGGATTTCCTTAGATTTAGTAAGCCTGCTTTGGACCAAATTCGAATGGCATCCTTATGCATTCAAATTTCTCATGTAATTATTTATTTTGGTAGCCTATGAGTTCATAGGGTTGGATATTGTACACTTATTCAATACAGATTAGTGTTCTACTCCATATTCAGTCTCCTTTCTAAGTAATTTGCATGTGTAATTGGAAATTTTTGTGATGTTCTAACACCTGGGTTAAATTTCCACATTTATTGCCATGGATTTTTGTTAATCCATAATTGCTTATTTCCACTGCATTTTACTTGTCTTTCATATGCATGAATTATTTTTAATTATGATCCTCCAAGGGAGACTTTCTCTCTTGATATTGTAGATATTTATGTTATAATTCCTAGAATTTGAAGAATCATAGTATGGCTACATATCTAATGGTTGTTATTAATGAAAATGGACACCATACTTCTCCATCACCAACATCTAATTGTACCATAGATACTCATCGATGAAAGAATATACTACCCTTCTCACCAAACCTAAAATTTCATCAAGAAAGGGTGGTGGAAAAACATCTTTAATTGTTATAAGAATGATTTTGTAGAAATCCATTGAAATTCCAAGATTTTAACTTTTAATGTTGGCCACAATTGTTAATGAGACACAATTTCTTTATTGAAGTGAATAAATTATACTAGATTCATATGTATCTTGAATCTCCTCCTATATCTTAATTTTGTATGTCAAATTCATTGATATGGCCTCTCTCTCAGATTCATGTCAACATAGAGTTGCAATTCAAATTGATATTATTCAAACCCTTTCAAAATACACTTCAAATCATCATAAATATAGGCCAATACATTCAAAAAATATGTAAAGAAACTAATTGGCTTAGTTGTCATTATGTCATCATAGTAGTTAATAATATCCAAGTATTTTAGGTCTTGACCTTATTTGGCAATAACGGTATTGTTTAGAGGTTTATTTGATTCCTTAACACATTATTGATCAACATTGTTCTCTTCAATATACATGTCACTTACGTACCCCTTGGGATCATTGAATACTAGCATCCCATTACTTTGGGAAGTATGTTTGCATATGACCTTGTTAAGTCTTCCTGAATAATTATTATAGACTAACATTATCACCAACATGAACATAGTTTAAAGTGGAAACAAAGTGCTTCCATAGTGTTTTCAATCTTATATTTTTCTAGATACTTCTCTTTATGGTCATACAATTTGTAGAAAAACTTTGTTGATAAGGGATAGGAACACATGTAAGATATTTATTGGGCGGTCCCAAACTATTATATCATTCAGCCTTATATATTCTACATAAACCATTGCATATTTCAATTCAAAAATACTTCATAATAGCCTAGAACTTTTACTTTTTGAAGATTCTTCAATGTGATTCCAAGCTTCATGATGAAGTGAGCCAATAACCATATCCATGTTGAGAAACCGAATCACTGGTGAGATAAAACATAGAATTCAACCCTGGAACCATTCTTGGGCCAAAATACCAATCATTTGTGATCCAAAATGAAACATGAGTTAGAAATAAACCATTGGGACAAAAAATATTCTAAACTTTTATCTCATTATACAAGGAATTTAGTACATGTTACATGTTCCTCAAAGGTTTTATGTTTTATATAGGGTTGAATTGCCTAATTTTTATAGTGAATGATTTAGTGGGATATACACATCATTGAAAGTATTCCACATTTAATACTTTAGAATGTATACCACTCTTATCTGAGACATACCATGGATGAATTTACATCATTGTCTAAGGAACTATGCATTGTGCAAACACTATAAAACTAGAGTTTAAGGACAAAGAGCCTAGTTTATACCCTTAACAATGTCATGGTCTAAAACACATGTCTCTAGTGTGCCAAACATTTAACCATGTGCAAATGTTGGAGAAAGCACCCTACCAAGTTGAACATCATGTGGTTTACTTATTTACATCTCACAAGCCATGAAAATATAAAGTACCAATTAAGACCTTCCCTTTTGAAACCTAATCATGTACTAAAAGTATTGTATGTTTTCTAAGCCATGGGATTTCAACCACATAATATGACATAGGTAAGAGGACCCACACATTATATGTCCTTCAAAACTATGTCTGAGATCTTAGGTAAAAAAATTTGTCCAAAAAGTTTATCTCATTATCTAGGGATTCATACATGGCACATGTTCCTTAAAAACAATTCATATAGGGATTAAGCCATCAAACATTAGGCCTATAATAGCCTTATGACAAAACCCTTACCTTTGTTTGCTAAACCATTCAGTTACAACCATATCCCACTCTTATTTAAAATATGGCATCAAAAGGGCACATACCATGGTATGTTCACAATCCTCCATTCAAGTCTCGTGTTCCTTAAAATAGCTCCGTAAATGATGAATCCCTAGGATATTATGTTTAAAGCATGTCTAAGATGGATAAACCATTTTATAATTAGCCAAACCCAAAAATAACCCTTTAGAGTTCAGGGTAACAAAGCCCTTGTTTTCCATCTTAAATTGTTTCTCAAGAATAAAATCTCACACTTTTCATAGAACATATTAGAATTGGGCACATGGTAAAACCATAAAAAAAATCTATTACAAAGAGCTCGTGTCATGGTTGAAACTCGTAGAGCATTCCACAAGACAGAATTGACTTTTAGTGCCAAATATGGAATTATTTGGGATTCAAAAATGTCAAAATGTCATGGTCTAAAAGATCCATCCTTTGAGTATATGGATCAGATTCATTTGAAGATCTTATGTTTTCATCAAAGATCGATAATTTGTCCATAAACCCTACTACTAATTTTTATTGTGTAAATTCTTAATTTATTTCATAATTGTATTGAATCAATTCTATATACTTGTTATGAACTAAGAATTGTGTTTAGGGAACTAAGAATTGCATTTACGGAACCCATTAAGCATTTCACCAGTCCAAAAAGTAACTTAGCTGAAGCAAATTATATTTGCATTTAGTCCATCTCATGTGTGAGATGTCCCCAACTTTGTGTGAACATGAAGGCAGTCATGAGAAAACTATTATTTTCAATAAACTTGTCTCGTTAGCTTAAAGCAATTCTTCTAGGCACTATACTCTGGCAACAAGGTACATCCCATTCATGGCCCACATTTTACCATCAAAGCCATTTGGAGTGATTATGTATCATAGCCCTGCATGGCCCCCTAATTACCATAAATCCCGTATGAAATGATAATCTATAATGCAAGTGGCATATGCACGGAATATTTGAAAAATAAATCCCCATCTACAGCTGCTCTGTGGAATCCTTATTTTTCATGCAAGTGGCATCTGCGCCAAATTTTATGAATGACCACAGTGGACTCCATATTTCAATTTCTGATGTGCTAAGCAAAAGGAAAGAGGATTCCGGGAGTAGATTGCAGGCCCGATTTTAGGGTTGTCATGTGAGATCGTATCATTTTTTAGGAATCTTATGTGATTGACATCCCGTGAAGTCCTACTAATCATCCTTCAAATTGACCATTTATGCAATCTCTATGGTGAACATTCAGCTCATCGGCCGTATTTGTAAAAACATTTCCGGTTACTAACTATAAAGGACTTGGACTTGTATTTTATTGAATAGTAAGACAAAGTATATCTGTATATTAGTAGTAGAAAGCTCTACCAAACCTTGATCATGAGTGGGCCAAATGGTTAAGAGAATGTGTTTCTTCTTAGGACGTTAGAGGTTCAAATCCAGAGGGGGTAGCGTATGTACACCTTTGTAGACTTTAGCAGTTAAATCATTATGCAGAGGAGATCTTTTGTGCAACAAACAAGGGGGTCTCATACACCAAATTGGTGTCTCGTTTGGTGGTGACCTTAAAAATATATTATTATTATTATTATTATCATATTACTTTCTCATGTGTGAAAATGAAGAGCATAAACCCCGCTACAAAAGGCTGTATACTCGAGAAATATTGAAAGATACGGAGAATAGAAAACAAAAACAAATTGTTTGTTAGGATTAATACTGATCAATAGGATTTCTCTACATAATGATGATGATGATGGTCTTTATAGTTGTTAGTGTGCATAGATTGAACTTTAAAATGGGTAATGAATCATTTTGTTTTCTTTAAAATTTTATTTTTGTACACAAAAAGCTTTAACAAAGGCATTTCTAGATCACCATACTATGTAATGAGTTAAAAGGTTAGGAAGGTCACTATTGTAACAAATATTCTTAATATGAGGTCTAATGTGGATGTACATGGGACATTCTATGACAAAGCGGTTTCATCTTCAACTCTCTTAGTGTTACAAAAGTGACAAATTATGTCATTTCACAACATTTTAATAATCATTGAGTGCCATGTTTCACTTTGGATCTCATGAGAGTCTTTTTGCCATCTTCATCTTTATAGTAGTTAAAAAAAAGTGCATGTGTCTTCAATTCTGTAATTATTTAGCCAAGACTTGGCATCCTTATTCTAACATTCCTTAAGTTGTAGGTGGTTTTGACTATAGTATTAAGCAATCTTAGGAAGCCTTTTGTCTCCCATGTTATTTATATTTTTTGTCTACATTTGCTATGTAGCCATAACCATGCTCTAAATGGGGAGAGACTTGATTCTATGAGGAGGATAGGGTAGGGTTTATTGTCTTAAATTTGATATTAAATATGTTGTAAATAACTTATCATGTATTCTTGTTAATGCAATATAACCAAGCATTGGAGCTTTCCAAACTTGTGATTGGTATTAGAACCTTGGCATTTTAACTCCTTTGTTCCCCAGTCTATTTTTGGTCCTCATCTATTTTACTATCATCTTGATACCTTTGTTGTAGAGATGAGTACCATATTCTATGTACCATGATATTATGCTAGATATAGACATACTCATTTAACCTGTGAAAATGCTAATTCATGAATCCTTGTGTGTGCAACTTGTATGATGATATATTTCATGTGACCTAAGAATACTTATAGTCATTCATATTATGTATCCGTAGTGTTGGAATCCATGAACAAAAATTTACTTGTCTCATCTGTTTCAAGATTGCATTCACCTCCATCATTTGTCTTTCTCCCCTCTACATTCGTATCTATACATATTATTCAGTCTATGACCTGCGTGTTTTCCATGGTGAGACTATGGTAGAATTCACTTTCTCCTAATTCTTCACATCTCTAAATCCATGACTTGCATAAGTCTTCACATCCCTACACCTGCAACTCGCCAGCCAACCAAACCCATGACCTGCTACTTGAGTGTTATTTGAATACACAACATGCATGCTTAATACTACTTTTCCCCTAGCCAGAGCTCAATCATATGGTGTTGGGGGAAGTGGATACCAGATATGTATTCTTAGAAAAGTATATTAAAACAGAAGAAAATAATAAGAACAATAGAACATGATATTTAGGTGGAAACCCTATCATAGGTAAAACCATGGGGAAATGATGAATTCATTCTTTAATATTAGTTGGAAAAAAATTCAAATAATTTTTTATATCTTTCTTTTATTACAATGTCAAAAGGGGGTTCTTGGAAACCTCACCTCTAACATCACTACATTACTAGGGAATATGAATGATGCATACTTATAGTTTATAACTCTACAACAAGAATATGGGAGACATGCATATTTGATTCATCTGCTAACATTCTCCCAGTTCATGTCAATATATAGGAATTTTCTTGTCAATGTTTTTCACCCATGTGCCATTGCTCAATGCTTCATTGATCACATTTTAAGAAATCCAATATATGTTTTCCACCATTCCAACTTTCAAAACCCGACTAGCTTCATAAAAATATCTGCAATATTCTGATAAGTATAAAAATTTTCTCCAACAAGATTCTACCTTGTTCAATTCTTCACTTAGAAAATAGAACTTCAACTCTAATATTGAAAAGAGGTCATCCTGTATATCATGTTGAATTCATCCACCTACCACTCTATCCATGTTTCCTCTTTATTGAACTGAGTTCCTACCATATAATCTATGCCAACGATTGATAAAGAAGCCACTTGATATAACTTAGATGTCCAAGTTATGGCTCCACTAACAAGAACGATAGTATATCATGCAGTAGAATTTTTTCCATCTCTTCCTAAAAAAAATTAGAATATGTGAGACATTTAGTTTGTATAGTCTTGATATGTGTCTAGTAGCAATATCTAAAGCTCCCCTTAAATATCTAAGTATCATGTTAGGAGCATTCTAGTTCTCCTAACAAATAATTGCCATGTACTCTCTATAAAACCCCACCACTTCGACAATATCTGGTATGGTGCTCATGATGGAAAAGATGACGCTCTATACTACTAAGGAAATTGTACAACTTGAAGTGTGTATGAAGTGTGTTATTAACAAGTTTTAGCATTCTACATATTGGAGTGTTGCATAATATTTCCTATATAGGATATTTTACTTAACTCGATGCTGAGGCTACTTATGATAGCCCTATGTTTCTTCATTCCTAGAATTTGATTTACTGCTCCTAAATCCTTCATTTCAAATCTCCTAGACAAGTGATCCTTGACATCACAAATTTGATTTATATTAGGGCCATAAACTAGCATATCATCAACATTCAACATAAATATAATAAAATTTCCATCATCAAACCTCTTATAATATGCGCAATCGTCATCTTCACTTCTATTCAAACCTTAATCCTTCATGAAGTGTCAAATTTTGTTTATCACATACTTGGCTCTTGATTCAATCCATACAACTACTTCTTGAGTGTCCAAATAAAATTCTCTTTTCATCTTTCTTTATATTAGCCATCACACTGATACATATATTTTGTTAATGAAGATCACCATGAAAGTAAGTAGTTTTTGCGTCTAGTTGTTCCAACTCTAAATCCTATGTTGCTATAAGTGTGAGTAAAACCCTTCTGGTCATACACAACTAGAGAAAAGATTTAAAATAAAACTATACATGAGTTACCCAAATAGTGTTTTGCTATAAATTGAGGTTTATTACGTTGTAGCAACCTATCATTGTTCTTATTTCTTTATACACCCGCTTATTTCCAACAACCTTTCTACCTTATAGGATATCTACAAGTTCTCATGTTTGATTCTTATTTAATGCTTTCATTTCTTCATCCATATATTTCCTCCATTTATCTTCATTCTTATATTCTCTCACTTCATTAAATGAAATAGGTTCAACATCATCAATTTACAACGAAAAAAAAGATTCAAAATCACTAAAATACCTTTCTCGACGTCTCTATGGACATGTAGATATTATGAGTTGTGGGTTTTAAATTGTTGCTATTCATGTTGATCAACAAATTCAGTTTCAACTTCTCTCATTTATATTTCAATTGGTATAATCTCATGTGTTGGTTATACCTCCATTATTTTCATACATTTTTCATTAAAAATAACACCATGACTAACAATTTTGTTATAGTCATTAACATCCAACAATCTATACTCCTTTAATGTATTACCATAATTATAAAAAACTTTCCTTAACTTTGGGTCTAGCTTTGACCTTGTTACAACTAATTTTACCACACTTGGCAGATCACATTTTTATGGCCTCCCCTATCCCTACGCAGACTCTTTGGACCCCCTTTTCTCGAAATATACTTTAATGTTCAAAGAAAACCCTTAAAAAGTCCTTAATTATTGTTATACGCAGGTCACAAGCTTACATCCTGGAGGTACATGCAGCTTGTCCCACTATGACTTGCGTACATTGAGAAATGTGCCAAAAAGGAAATATTTTGGATTTTTCCTCAATGAGTCACAAATAACTTGACTATTGGCCTTCCATATACCTAGAAATGCTCTAAATTGGTCGTTCATTTATGAGCTATATATTGATCCCCTTGGATGCATTAGAGGAGGAGAATTTGTCAAAGCAAGAAAACTATAATGGATTTGTGCCCCATTCATACATGCTTGAGTCTATATCCCTTTGTGATTTTGAGGATCCATTGATTGTCTTCCCAAGATTTTCATTCTCTTGTCATATTGTCATTGAGATGGATAATTGAAGCGGTGGAGGCCCAAGTGGAGGACTCAATTTCTCCATTTCGATGAGGT
The DNA here is from genome assembly GCA_001517045.1 of Pseudotsuga menziesii. Classification (NCBI taxonomy): domain Eukaryota; kingdom Viridiplantae; phylum Streptophyta; class Pinopsida; order Pinales; family Pinaceae; genus Pseudotsuga; species Pseudotsuga menziesii. The sequence continues at coordinate 262,912 of LPNX010916447.1, read as the reverse complement.
GTCGACAGATTTTGTCACTTGTATCGTTGTTGTATCAATAGAAATATACATTTCTCCTCCATTGTATGTATGTAACCATTAATGCTCTTTATCCATGGATGTAGTTACTTCAATTTATACCTACTCGTTTTATATATGCTAGAGTAGGCCTAAAACTTAACATATATCATGCTTGTCTCTTTTGTTATTGTTGAGAATGGAATCTAAGTACATGCGTGGCTAAAAGCTCAATGCGGATCTACTACAACCTTTCAGAATAAGGTACGCATTCTATCCTTTAGTGTTTGGTTTGACTATCTCCAGTGCATATGGAAATGGACTTATTTCTACTGTCATATAGTATGTTGTGGTCTACCTGAAGACATAGAAATTTTTCTCTGTAACATACCTCTTTTCTTTCGAAACATTACCAAATGCATCACAACCAAAAAATCACAAATGAGAATCATGAATTGGTTTACCACAAAAAACCTTCTATAGAATCTTTCAATTCAATGCAATTGTGGGTGATGTGTTAATATGGTATGTAGTTGTATTAAAAACCTCTTCAAATAATTTATTACCTATCCCACATATGTTGAGCATTCTTATTACATGTTCCATGATTGTAGGATTCATCCTCTGAGCCAGATCATTTTGCTATGGCATATATGCAACAATATTTTGGTGCTTAATTCCTTCTCCCATACAAATTTTATCAAATTCGTTGAATAAATATTCTCCTGCATTATCAAATTTGGGACATAATGTAGATTTCCCCAAACCTTTCACTACTTGTGCCTTGAATTCTTTAAGTTTATCATAGGCTTCTAACATATTTTTTCAAAAAATACACCCACACTCTTCTAGCATAATCATTTCTAGAAGTAAAAAAATATCTAGCACCATTTATAGACAAAATGGGGACTAATCCAACTATATCAAAATCAATTAGTTGAAAAGCATAAGAACTTTTATCAGAGCTTAGAATAAATCAAAGTATCTTTCGTTTACTGAAATTACAATGCTCAAAGAGGGATCGTTTGGTAGTTCCACATTGATTGTCACCAAAGGAAGTACAATACATTATCATATCCATAATCTTGATTGAGATAAAATTAATTCGTAGATTTTGAACTTGTCACACATCACACAACTTATTTTCTCTGCTAATTTCCAACTTGATCTTAATGTCCCCTCTTTAATAATGTAAAAATGATGGTCATCAACAAAGTATACTATTCCACCACTACAAAATTGATAGGTCACAAATGAGCATCTATGTAGAGACATGTTGAAAGATGCACTTGAGTACAAAACCAAAGCATATAATATAGATCTTTTATTTGTTAAGCTATATATATTGTGAGATTACATTTCTTTTAACATATTAGTATATTTTTATTGGTAGGATAGGACCCTCATTTTAATTATATGCAGGCTCTAGAATTGTAATTGCACCTTTTAACCCCTCCCACACACATAAACCAAGGAGATCTAGTTTGCAATTATCTCATATCATCTTGCTTTGTATCCAAAATACAATATAAACAAGGTTTACTTCTTGAAGAGGCTATTCATGCATATTTTTATTACATTCTCAAGGCATTGGAATATTATCCCTTATTGCTATATGTTATTTTTGGGAATTTGGTGCATGACTTGGTTATATCACAAAATAGGTTGAATCAACAAGAAGGTCAACATAATAGTGAAAGAGAATATGAAGTGGGATATTGGATATTTTTTAGGATATTACCATACAAAAAGATGTCCTTCAAGTAACAAAAGAAGCTTCACATGTTGTTGTCTCCTTTGAATTTTCTAGACTAGCTTCAATTAAGGGTTGAACCATCTTTTCATCCTTCTTTTCCTTCTTTGGATATGTGGCACTCCTTCCTCAAATGCTATGGTTTCCCAAAAATTTAACGCTTTCCTTTATTGTGTCATCTTGATTTGGACCTGGCCTATAATCTCCCTTTTTGTAATGTCCCCAAAACTTGAATATATATATATATATATATTAGGTTAGGCTAGTCAAAACTACCTATGTTGGACATTCTCTGACTTGTGGAATGTGTCGCACTCTATTTCTACTTTTGTTTTGTCGTAAGTTGTTCTTACATCCTACTTCCTTAATTTTAGTTATGATTATTACGGTGTTTACTTATGATGTCGTAATGTTGTTTACTATGATTATTCTAATGGTTACATATTACTGTGTATGCTAAATACTTGATTATGTACTTAATTGATTATATCATGTGCTTATTGTTGTATACATGGTTTTAACTTAAAGTTTGTTCTTGGAACCAAAGTGGGTGGAGTGGCAAGAGTAGTTCTCCCATGTGACTCCCTCAGAGGTAACAATTTCTACTTGACACAACTGGCTTACTTAGTTCTGTTGAACTAATGCATTCTTATCCCATTACATGCAAGTATACCTAGTGATGGAAATATTGTCAAAGAGTGTTGAACGTTTGATCACTAGGGATTGCATTTGTAGCTCTTTCCTAGTGACATTCACCGGTTATTATTACTATTATTTACAGAATTTACGCTAGTGATGGGGTCACTACCACACCTGTTATTTGTATGACACGGCCTTGTTATTTACGTGGAACTTATTATTCATGGTGTAAATATTAAGAACTATTCATGTCCTAACATATTGTATCATATGTTTATTATAAAGTGGGTAATACTTTAGTAAAACAAACCTTAGCCTTTAAACAAAAATACACCATGGCATATTTCATACGCCATGGTATTTAGGGCTTAAGGCCTAAATACTTCAATGGACATGGTACTAAGGCTTATAGCATAAGTATTCAATGCATGATATGGTTTATGCCTTATGTTAAAGTTTTGGGGTGGCAGGTTTATAACATAGTCCATAAACTATACAAAATGGGTCTTGTATGCACTAATGGTGGCTAGAGTGGCGCTTTCAATGTGTCTTTGGAGAAGTGGAGGGAAATCTTAGGGCTTGGCCCAATCACTAGTTTGGCATTTCACGTCACTAGTTGTTTTCTCTCGGATCTGATTTGGGTGAAGGAGAACAACTTTGATTGTCTTAGTAGATAGGCAAGATGTGGTTGGTTTTGCACATCAGTTGCTTCTTGTAGCTTGTATTACCATATCCTACTTCTCATCGTGCTTTCGTTTTGTTGTAGGGTTGAAAAGGGGCAAGTAAAGGAGTGAGTCATGGTTCGTGGGAAAGGCCATGGAAATGCCATACTCCCTTGGTAAGCCTACTGTGTAAGTATTTACTTGTTTCCTCTATGGTATTATGGTTGCGACTGAGTTGCCTCTCATTGTGGGTTGGGTTGCTTGAATATGGTGTTTGATGGATGCGTTTGGGTTTTGGGGGTTTTACTGTAACTTAGAGGAACTCTGTGTTGGAATGCTACACGCATTGGGGGTTTTAAATGTTGGGGTTTTCAATTTATCCTTCGGTCCTTAATTAATTAAATGTGTAGGGGTTTATTAATGGCACTTGGTGTAATCGAAAGAGGCCTTAGCAAGTACCTTGAAAGGCTCTATGCATTTTGGTATTTAACGTTTTTGTTATTTAAACTCGCCATGGGAAGCATCATTGCTTGCAATGGTGCAAGGCCGCAAGAAACCTACTGTGTAAACTATTAATGGATTATAACAAATGAGTTTGTGAATATATGCTGCATTTGATATTAATGGTTATTACTCCTGGACCATGTGTATTTTGCATTCGTTGTAAGTGTTTATTTTATAGAGACCGTGTTTATAATTGTATGGTGCGTTGATTATAATGCACAATTACTACATTTATTTCCATGGTTATTATGCTTGTAGTTTATGTGGAATTTTCCTTCATTGGTTGTATTGGTTAAAATAATGACTAATAGTTAGCATTGATGGCTTTGGGACCACGCCATGAATGGGGTTGGAACTCACCATTGTAGCTACGATAGCGAAATAGATTTAGAATTTATAGTTTGTTTTTATAATGTGTAAATGAAATGTATTACAGACCGTGGGTATAAACCCTATGTTGGCAATCATTGATGTAGCTTGTTTTGTTGACATGGTTTTAAACATGGATTAGTTATTTTAGTTCATTGCTATTTATTTATGGGGCTGTGGCCATGGATTACAACATATAAGAAATACAATGGGTCTTACGACCTCTATGTAAAGAATTAGTTATTATTTACATCCCGCATATAAACTCTGTATAGCGTGGCTTTGTATAAATGTTTAAGGACACTACAGGATTTGATCCTTGGACGATTCTTGTAATGAGGGTTTATATTTATATGGGTTGTGATTTGGGGCTTAAGTACCCATAGGATTTGATCATGTGATCTCTTGTATAATTATATAGTTGTTAAATTAGTTATGTAACAATATTTTGATTGTTGTAAGTAATATTATGTTGGACCTTTTATTTCATAACATATGATTTTTGTTAGGTGGATTATAACATTTAGATGGTTTGAAATGTTATTTTATGCCATGGCTTTATAATATTTGATAATAATATTATTGCTTATGCTTTGTAGATGTAGCTAGCATAGATGTTTAGAAATCATGGACCATTTATATGGTCTCAATACTTGGACGGTTAAATGGTTTATGATAATGTTTGCTTTCAGAAGCACTATAATGTTTATCCTAGTTATTAGAATGAGTTTATTATACAGACCCTTAGAGGTCTTGACCGGTTCATATCTTAACTTTAGTAATTGAAGATTATGGTTATTCTTAGACGTAATTTATAGTGTTAATGGCTTAGAATTATATCCTTTGTTTGTATGTGATAATATATATATATATATACACACACACACACACACACATATCTGTTACCTTCTATTTATTTATAACATGACCGGTGACAATATGAAATCTATCAGTAGAGTATATAGGAAAATGAATAGCTATATATTTAATTTGATATACTTTCTAGTTTGTAAGAAAATAAGGTTTAAATGGTAAAAGACAATACAATAATAAAACTAAAAGTGCAAAACCCTTGATAAATCTTTTAAACAAGAATTAAATCACAAAAGTAAACTGAATGAATAAAACCTCGGATAAATCTAGCACAGGAATTAAATTACATCCTAGGGTTTATAATTTAAAATGTAAACCCTTAAAAGAATTTGACAGGGAAAACAAAAACACCCAGTGTTAGAACATATAATGTAAACCCTTTCATAATCTAGCCAATACTTATTCTAGAAAATGAAATAGGCAGTCCAGAACCTCATACCTAAAGATTGAATCTCCTTTAATGGTTGAAACCTGCACACATAATTAACCAACATTAACAATTCATAGACATATCTAACCTCTCTATTAGATGACTAAATCACTTGGGAAATACCACGTTCCACCCAACCATGACCCAGAACCGTTCTTGGTTTCAATGTAGATCCACCCGACCTGGTTCCAACATGCAAGTAGCTTAGAGCTCCTAAGATAAGGTTTCCCTAACTAGTATATCACATCTAGATGAGTTCTCCTTTTTCCTTCTAGGAAAATGTTCTCCAATAACTCTCTTGAGAATAAATAGGCAGACTAGTGAATCCCAAAAGGATAGATGAGATCCCCAAGCCTCTCTTTGGCTTAGAAGTTTATAGAGCGACATTTTAGTCAAAGGGGCAGTTAAATCAAGAATCCTTGATTTCTTGATTTAACCATTTTTATTTAATTTAGGTATTTTTAATACATTAACTTAGGAACTTTTAACTAGTTCATATTTATACCTTTGTAGGTATTATACTGGTTAATATCTTTTAGTAATAAATAATAATAGCTGGAGCTTTCCTTCTTTCTTATAGTATTAATATTATTACTATATTTATTCTTTATACATACCATGTATAAAATACATAATAATATAGCATTTGTCTTTGGGAATAATGTATTATGATCACTAGACTTATGACACTTTCTTCATTAAGGTCATGAGGTAGATGGTTAGGTCTACTAGGCTAGGAAACTCTAAACATCCTTACATGTTGGATTCCCTCCTATAACATGGTAGTTCTTTAGCTTTTGATGAGTATACAGAAATTCGATATTTCAGTTAATCAGTTCTAAATAAGTCAAATGAGATTGAGTCATTTTCACTTAAGAATCATTAATTATTTTCAGTAACTCCTAGTGCTTAATAGATCCCATACTCAATGCTGAAAATAGGGAGTTACAAACTTAATGTGATTCAAGAGTTCTTCGTTCAACTCTAATGCTAGGATGTACTTGTATGATACACCTAGGGATACAAGGGCCGAGGATTCGATGTTCGAGAGCTTATGCTCAAAATCAACATGGAAGGCTCCACAGCTTATGCCCAACACTTCCAATTTATCTTTTCATATGTTCCAGAGATTCATGCTCAACACAAATATAATACTCATGTGATCCAAAGCTTCTCACTCAACACAAACATCAATTACTCATGTGTTCTAGAGCTCCTTGCTCAACACAAAACATCAATTACTCATGTGCTCCAGAGCTCTTCGCTCAACAAAAAACATCTCAGCAATCATCTGTTTTAGGGTCCACGTCCAACACAAAACAATCATATATATATCATCAACAATAATTCCCTTATGCCCAATATATAAAACAAATCATCATGTTCATATGCAATGGCTTCTTTGACCCAATATATCAAATATAAAATTAAGATAACATCATAATCAATAGGCTCCTGCCTATAAGCGTTAGGTCCAAAATTCAGGTTATTACACTTTTTGACCCCTTTCATTAGATATCCCCCTCATAGAGGGGGCTTCACTAGTTGAGGGATCCAAAGACAATTTCCATGTCAACTCTTATCCCATTAAACAAGATACCACGTCATCAAGTTTCAGAGATCCTAACAGTGAGATGGTGTTGTTGAACACCATATGATCCAAGGTATCTAGGAGAAAAGATAGTAAAATGTTCACTCTATTCTCATCTTCCACTATTACACCAACTGGGATTTGTTCACAAATTAGGGTATGAAACTTATTCAAAGGATCTACCATAGTTTAACCCTCCTTCAACCTTAGATGATGATTTCTTTTTATAAGGAAAACCCTATCTGTGAATGATCTAGTGTCATACAGCTTCTCGAATTTATGCCCAAGGGATTTTTCTAGGAAAAGACAAATTGTAGAAAACATGTTTCTATCCATGTTTTTTGAATGTTCATCTATTATGGCGCTTAGTTTTTCCTCAACCCATTTTAAGGCCAGGGCTTGGTCACTTTGAACAAATAAATCCTCCACCTTCATCTTCCATAGGAAAAATATTATGACATCAAACTTAAACATGAACTTG
>LPNX010916447.1:198790-253072 GCA_001517045.1 Pseudotsuga menziesii | reverse complement strand
GCTATTATAATCGACTAATTTCTTTTCTTCAAGTTGTAGAGATATACCTCCACAGAGTCTTTTGATTGGACAATTTTAAATTAATGCTGCTTTACAATATCTTGCTTGAGGGCGTACATATATACCGGAAACCCTAGCTTATCGTTAATGTGTACATATATACAGGAAACCCTAGCTTATCGTTAATGTGTGAATTGAAAAACTGGGGCATTACCTTGATTCGTGAGAAGGATGCAGCCGCATTGATGGGAAACAACACTGGAAGTAAAGGCGTCGGTTCAGTGTTCCAGTCGCCATTTCCATATTCGTTGGGCGGAGTTTTTGTCATCCTACTGTTGATGGCGGTTGCTCTGATCTTTTTAGCTTTCTCCTACTGGAAGAAATCTGGCAGAGACCGTGCAACAAATGAAACTGCCCAAAGCGCTGGGGAATCGATTAGATATGGAGCAAAGAATGATGTGACTATTATGGCACGCTCTGATGATAAGATGGAGAGGAATGTTACTGTGATCATGGCCGGTGACGAGATGCCAACGTTCTTGGCCACGCCAGTGATGTTAGCACAGCCTGGAGGTAGAAGGATTTCAGTGATAATTGTGTAAGTCGTTATAATTATAGCGATCGGATTAAATATTAACAAATCTGAGAATTTGCAGGCTAAGAAACGAGTGAGAATTCATAGATCCTTTTGCTTTCTGTTGATGCAAGAAGATCGGCCGGCACTAAATAATAGCTGTGATAATAGCTGTGATACATAGATCCTTTTGCTTTTGGTTTTGCAAGATGATCAGTCGGCACTGTTTGAGATGTTATAAGGAAGTGTGTTTGTCAGAAGACAACAATGCAATTATATGAGAAAAAAATTCTCTGTAGATAGAATGGTATTATATATATATATATATATATTATAGGTAATGTTCCATATGTTCTCTGTGGCTCTGAACACAAAGATAGTTTTTCGTCCTATTTCTGAAAAATGCAGCTATAATTCATTATTTCTTGAGTATCTTTCAAAACCAATATAAAGAATGGTTCGAACTGCGCGGAAAGGGTTAATTATGTTGCTTTTATTAAACTTGTCAAGTTATTCTAAAAGTTTGCACAAAAATCGAGTTATTTTGCATATTTTTTATATGCATATTAAATTATTATTTATATAAATAAATTTCTGTCATGATGTAAAATCTGTACTTTACTTTTAAGCATAAGCTAAATGCAATAAGTCCATCGATGCATTGATACTTTAAAATAGTTGCACAATTATTCATACCATTTAACTTGATTAACTTGCATAGTTATTTATGGTATTTAATTTGTGATTTTTGTGTATTCACTACCTACACGTCCAAGTTAAGTGGGATAACAATGCTTCAATTATAGTTTGAAATAGAGGATGAAAATTTCTAGATATAAGAAATATCAATATTTATTTATATGGCTAAGTCAACCTATCAACAATCAAATGTGGCTAAGTCAACTTATCAACAATCTAATGTAATGTGTTAATCTTGGATTTTGTTTTGACTTTTACAAGTTTCAACCAATTTTAAGCATATGTGACCGCTCATGCTAACATGTATCTCATTTTAGGATTTCAGCCTCTTATCCAGTTGGTGTCACATCCTTCCATGTGGGATCTCAGGCATAAAATTTGCGATCTATTATCGTAACAGGTTGGATTTCCAACATCTTTATAATAATAAACAGAATTCATTTGCAGTTTCTATAGGATCTATATGATTCTTGTAGAGTTTGTGCAATTTCTGTAGAACTGTTACATAAGCGCATACAACCTTTATAGAGTCGCTGCAAAGCTTCCGCAACTTCTATAGAGCCTTTGTAGAGGCATTCACAAATTCTATAGAGCCTCTGCAACACCTCTTTCAACAACATCCATGGTTCTATATAATTGAAGGTTATGGTTCTATACAATAGAAGGCTATGCTTCGCAGTTTTAATTGACGTAGTATGGATACTTCTACCATGTTTCAATTCAAATTTTACAACGCTCGTGCAACCATAAGTACATATATCCTTACTTATCTATCAGTTAATAAAAAAATACATAAATTGTATTCACCAATACACATTGTGACAAAAGTTGGGATCAAGATGCTTAAAAATTATAAATAAGGGTTAAGAGACTGAAATTATTCTTTATTCCTCTGGGATTGGAGAGGCTGAAATTATAACAGTGGCACGACCATGTTTCTTTATTCTACGATATTTCATGTTTTAATTAATAGTATACCAAAATTCATCCTTTCCATCTTCTTATGTTGCACGGCTCCATGGCAAGGGAAAACAAACCATCATTATATTCTAGTCGATACGAGGTTCTTTGAGGAAATTAGTTTACATTTTAAATCATTCAAGTGCATCCTTGAACCCGTAATAAGTAAATAGGTCTTTTTTTATATTTTCTGAAGTTAAAACCCAATTCCTCCTTCTAAAGCTTTAGTTGAGTTCTCATTTGTTCATTGTCATCCAATCATTGTAGGTGTTATCTGAACTTTGTGTTTGTCTAAGGGAGGATAGAATGCTTGATATTTTACTACCCATCTCATTCTGCAAACATTTTAGCCGATGACGAGGTACCCTTTGACACACATATAATCATCCCATATTGTGAACTACAAAAAGAAAAGTATATTACTTTGTCTAAACCTATTTCTCATAAAAGACACAAATGTGTTGGAAATATTAATCACTCGCAGATGACTCTCAGCCAACTAGAGTCTGTATTAGTCAAGATCTTGTCAGTGAGTCTAACAAGAGGAAAAATGTTAGGATATTTAGACACTTAGGAGTTAGTTAAGATCAACTTGTGTAATATATCCGTCATGTAAAGTGTGTTTCTTTCGTAAGCATTAGTATACATTTGTAAATATTCTAATCCGATAGTCACAATATGTTCTCGAGATAAAGTGATCCAACAGTTCAACTTCTCTTAGATCATACCTACCATTGATCTTTGGTTTAACACCCAATTGGTCCATCATCTCTATTTAAAGAGCATGGAGGGTCCTTGACTAGTTGATCGATTATGAGAATCTTATGTAACTTTCTTTTTTTTCCATAATAAATTGTTCTAAGTAACTATTTGGCTGCGGTCGTGGAATCTTTCTCTCTCAAGGGTTTTAACCACGTGACAAACATTGGTGTATTGATCTCTGATTCATTTGTGTGAAGTGGTTACTCTATGTGTTCATTCTTGTGAGAGTACCCTGTGTACCCGAACATGGTATCAGAGCATTTAGGAAAAGCCACTTCGGGTTTTGATCAAGATCTGGAACCAGTGTTGCCGAAATTTTGAAAGGGTTTCTCGTTCTAGAGTTTCTATGCATTTTTGGACTATGGAAACTATTCCATTGTGTCTGTAGCGTAGTTTCTATTGGGAAATAGTTTTCGTTTCATCGAAAATTGTTTTCATTTGATCCAAAAAACACCTATTTTGGCAAATCTGAAGGTATAATGTTACAGTGATAGATCTATTTAATTTTTTTTAAATTGCTCATATTTTATCAGTTTTATTATTAGATCTTTATTATTTTAGACTCGGGCTATTGCATTCCTTAGCTGTGTATGCTCTTTGTCGTGCACCTTGCGCAATCGCGGCGAATCAGAAATAGAAAAGGAAAAAAAAATTCTTGTCTTATCGGCTACGTATGCTCTTTGTCATGCAACTTGTGCGATCACAGCGAATTACAAACAGTGAGAAAACTTGAAAATGTAGACCTTCTAAGTAAGATAAGCAAGATCTAACCCCACCCATAGTGTGGAAAAGTTTTTTTTTTTTTTTTTTTTTCATTTTTTTGTGATTTGTAGGAAAAAAAGGCAAGCACAGAGAATGAGAGAGAAGAGTTAAAGAAAAAAAAACATTCCTTTTTCCATTCTTATATGTACCTTTTAAACTTAGCTCAGTTGGTTCGAAATTGCTTTATTCATTAATAGGTCTTGAGTTCAAGGCTTATTAACTTACTTTTTAGTGCATGCAATTTCTCTTTTCAAGTTACTTACTTATGTCTTTTAATTTATTGCCGCACTATTTAAAAGTAAAATTATTGTAAAAATGAACATCACTTATTTTACAAAAGTGACTCACTTAAAAAACAACTTTCTTGTAAGTGATTGTCGAAGGTTCAGCTTCGGAAGAAGTTTGTTCATTTTTTAGTTGGTCAAGTTAATATCTGCCACATCACTATTCGAGACATCTTCAACATTTTCTTTGATTAAGCATAACTTCATCATCGAGAATCAGTTTTGAGTGCTGTTTTTTTTTAAACAACCTAATTTTTCGATTTCTTTGCATCCACACAGTTAGTTTCTATTTTTTCAGTCATTATTTTACAGTATGGCCACCCCTTGCGATATTCTACTCACTAGTTATAAATATTTCTCATGAAAATTTCGTATGGAATATGTTCTACGAAGTAGGGGACTTTTCAGAATTACCTCGGGGAAAGAAATAGAACCCACTCATGATGATAAGAAAATAAAATGGGCCAATAGATGTGATGAATATCGAGGATTGATTTGGATATCAATTTGCAATTCCACATATCTTGAATTGATGAACTTGATAAAGCTTCAGAAAAGTTGGAATCTATGTTTGGTAAATACAATGAAATTTGATGTCATCAACTTGAGAATGAGTTGATTTCTTTGAATATAAGTGATTTCTCATACATTCAAGACTATTTATCAAAGTATAAAACTCTTAGATTCTTATGTGAATAATGCAAGATTAAGAAAGAAGACAAACAATGTATTTATCATATTCTTTCCAAACTGGACCTATATATTATGTTTTTGTATCTACATTCTACTCCATGAAAGAATTCTTGACTGCAACTAGCTATAAAGAGCCCAGTCTTCAATCCTTTTGTAATTCATTAATTAGAGAGCAAGATAAGTTCATTCATCTTGGAATAATTAACATTGCAAAAACATCTCGGAAAGCCTTATTGTCCCAACATATAGAAAAGTCCAAGCCTCCCAAGAAATAGAATTTTCGCAATAATAAGCCAAAAAACAAGGGTCCCAAACCCTCTCAGTCAACTCCTTCTTTAAAAAATGACAAATGATCCAAGCAAAAAGGAAAGAAGATGAAGCGTCATTGCAATTTTTGTGGGAAACATAATCATGATGAATCTAAGTGTTTCAAGAAGATGACAAACTTAGAAGCAATAATAAAGAAGCACCACATTAGCCTAGATTCGTCTTCAGAATCTACCTCTCATGGGCATGCATTTTGTGCTTCTGGTTACTCTTATACTGCATCTTCTTCTTCTACTAAAAAATAATGGCTCATTAATTCCAGAGCATCTTATCATATGGCTAAGGATCAAGCCATCTTTTCTACTATGCATGAATGTAACACCAAAAAAATATTTGTTCACAATGATAGATCTATAAGTGTTGTAGGATATGGAATAGTTCGAGTAGAAAATGGTCATTTCAGTGATGTACTATGTGTTCCAAAAATTTCTTGCAATTCGTTATCAGTCTATGAAATTACTCATTTGGGTGAGGGGAAAACTATGATGTTTACACCTCACCAAGTTGTAATTAAGGATTAAAAATCCTCAAAATGTCCTTGGTACTAGAACTGTTGATGATATTACGAGGTTGTACAAATTTAATGACTTTGGTTCATCACATTTTCCTTCAGTTTTTATTACTCATAATCATAACTTGCGCAAACTTTGGCATGAGCGATTTGGTCACTTTCTCTCTCATTGCAACAACTATGTAAATATAATATGGTGACTTGTGTTCCAATGGTAGCTTGCAAGGATGGTGTTTGTTCTGGTTGTGTACTCGAAAAACATCATCATGATAGTTTTGACAAATGTGCCTCTTGTCATGCCTCATTTCCATTGGAGCTTGTGCATAGTGAATTATGTGGCCCTCTTCCATCTGCTTCCTTTTTTGGTTTCGAATATCTCTTAACTTTGATCGATGACTACTTCTGACGCACTAGGGTTTACTTCCTAAAACTTAAGAGTGAAGTATTTAACATGTTCTTGGCCTACAAGGCCCTTGTTCAAAAACAATCTCGTCATCAAATTATTAAGTTAAGATCTGACAATGGAGGAGAATATGTTAACAACAAGTTCACTACTTTCTGCACTGAACAATGAATCCAACAACAACACATTGTTCTATATACACCACAACAAAATGGTGTCGTTGAATGAAAGAATCGCACTTTAAAATAAATGGCTAATTGTATGATCCAATCTAAGGGACTAAGTCTTCAATATTAGGCTGAGGCCGTAAATTGTGCAAATTACATAGTTAATCACACACCGAGTAAAGCTTTACAAGGTATAACACCAGAAGAAGCATGGAGTAAAATTAAACTAAATGTAAGTCACTTTCGTCTATTTGGTTGTGAAGCATGGGCTTACATTCTGGATGAAAAATAGAAATCATTGCAGCCTAAAAGTGAAAAGTGCATATTTATTGCATATTCTAAAGATGTAAAAATATATAGACTTCTTCAGCCAAATTCTCATGATATAATCATTAGAAGAGATGTTAAATTTGATGAAAATATCTTGGCCCGCGAGCCTAACTTGGTGGGTGTGACATCTTTAGCCTGCGAGCCTGATTCGGTGATTGTTCATTCTTCTTCTTCTTCTTCCAACTTCCTTGATAGGTTTCCAAATCCAATTTATGATGATGACAGTGAGGATGAAAATCCACCTCTACCTGCTCATGTTCCTCCAGTTGCACTAGCACCAATGATTCCTCGATGGGTCCATTCAACATGTGAAGCAACTGGTGATCTTATGGGTGATCCTAGAGATTAACGTCGAACATGTTCTTAGTTTCAACGAGCCTCTTCTCTTTTGCCTCAACTTTTCGAAAATCATGATCTAGAAACTTTTGTAGAAGCTTCAGGAAATCCATATTGGGATGCAGTTATGGATGAAGAATAGCATTCCTTAATGGCGAACAATACTTGGGATATTTTTCCTCTTCCAAAAGGAAAACAACTTGTCAGATGTAAATAGGTCTACAGAACTAAGTATGCATCTGATGGAAGTGTTGAAAGACTTAAGGCAAGGTTAGTTCCCAAAGGTTTTTCCCAAGTTGAAGGGATTGACTACAATGAAACCTTTGCTCCTGTCGCAAAAATGAACTCTATCCGCCTTGTTCTTTCCCTTGCATCCTTACATAACTACGAAGTCCATCAAATGGATGTGAAGTCTTCCCTTTTACATGGTGATTTACAGGAGGAAATTTACATGGAATAACCTCCTCGATATGTTTAGGATAGCTCTAGCCTTATCTGTCTCCTTAAGAAATCCTTATATGGCCTTAAACAAGCTCCTAGAGCTTGGTATGCAAAAATGGATAGCTTTCTTCTTGACACTGCTTTTTCTAGATGCCATTGTGACCCCAATATCTATACCAAGAAAGTAGGAAACCATCTCATCATACTTGTTCTTTATGTTGATTATCTTATCCTTACTAGTAGTGACCCTAACCTTTTAGCCCATGTGAAATCCAGTCTTAAGCAAGATTTTTAAATGTCAGACTTAGGACATTTGCATGATTTTCTTGGTCTCTAAGTCTGGCAAACCAAAGAAGGAATATTTCTTTCCCATTCTAAGTATGCTTGTAACCTTCTTCATTGCTTTCACATGGAAGATTGTAAACCAACCCCTTCTCCCTTCCAGTCTGGAGTCAAACTTTCTACCACTTATACTTCTCTTGATGTAGATGCCACCTTGTATCATCAACTTGTTGGTAGTCTCTTATACTTGAATCATTTCCATCCTAACATTTTCTTTGTCGTTGGTTGTGTTTCCGATTATATGCAAACACCCCATGAATGTCACTAGAAAGCAGCAAAAAGAATACTTTGATATATTCGAGGTACAATTCAGTTTGGGATTCATTACAGTACAGGGGGGAAACCTTTTTTGGTTGGTTTCACTTATTCAGGTTGGGCCGATGATCCTAATGATCGAAAGTCTACTGCAGATTATGTTTTCAGTCTGGGATCTGGATTTGTCACTTGGGCTTGTAAGGAAGAACAAGCTCTTTCTCTTTCTTCTACAGAAGCAGAATATTGAGCCGCATTTAATGACAGTCAGGAAGCTTTATGGCTTCGATAGATCCTTTCAGAGTTTGGATTCGAGCAGCGGTAACCTAATCCACTTTGGTGCAACAATCAAAGTGCCATCAATCTTGCCAAATATCTCATCCTACATCAACGCAACAAACACATTGAGCTACACATGCACCTCATCAGAAATCTTGTTCATGATCGTGTTCTTGAAATGCTCTATTTCCCTATAGATGATCAAGTTGCACACATCTTCACCAAGTCTCTTACAGTAGAGAAGTTTTCTAAACTTCCATCTATGTTAGGAGTTTGAGAATGTGTCCTTAAGGGGGGATAGGCTCTAATTCCTCCTTTCTTCTCCTAATAGTGTCACTTTTGTAAATCCTTCAATCCTATCCCAAGTTGTTCATCAGGGGGGATGTTAGCATATTTAGACACTTAGGAGTTAGTTAAGATCAACTTGTGTAATATATATGTTATTTAAAGTGTGTTTCTTTAGTATGCATTAGTAGCCATTTGTAAATATTCTAATCCGACAGTGAGGTAAAAGCATGGTAATGTGTCTCACGTTTTCCCCTTTTGCGGCCATGAAATTTATGAACTAAAAGTATTTGTTTAAAAATATACAAATCCATCAAGAATTAGATAATCATGTAACGAAACAAAATTTTTCATTATGAATGAGCTATTATCTGGTATTTTTCTTAAATTAAAAAAAAAAATTTATCTTATTTATTTCATTTTCTTTAAAGGTCATTTACTATTATTTTAGGCATCTTATAAGTACTAACAAAACCGTGACCCCCCATATCTATCTTCATTTACTTTTTTAACTCGAATATTTTTGAACAAGTTTTTAATAGACACTTTTAAAATTGTTGTACATATTTTTTAATTTTATTTTATGATATATTTTAATTAATATTAAATTATCAATATAATAAATAAGTTTTATGTGTACGTAAAATCGCGACCCCAAAATGTATCATTTTAAGACATAAAAATCAATATTTTTTCATATAAATATGGAAATAATATATAAGTGGTTATTAAAAAAAAAAATTGAAATTTTTTAAAGCAAATTTTTTAATTTTTATAATAAATACTTTAAATAAATTTATAAAAACAGAACAAATTTTCTTGCCGCAAAGTGAGACACATTACCATGCTTTTACCCAGTCACGATATGTTCTAGACATAAAGTGATCCGACGGTTCAACTTCTCTTAGATCATACCTACATTTGATTTGTGGCTTAACACCTGATTGGTCCATTATCTCTATTTAAATAGCATGCAGGGTCTTTGGCTAGCTGATCGATTATAAGAATCTCATGAAACTTTATTTCTTTTGCATAATAAATTGCTCCAAGTAGCTATTTCCGTGGGGCCATGGATTGTTTCCCTCTTGATGGTTTTAACCACATGACAAACATCGATGTATTGATCTCTGAGTCATTTATGTGAAGTGGTTGTGATAGGTGTTCGGTCTTTTGGGAGTACCCTATGTACCCGAACAATAGAGTCCACGATTCGGCAACGTAACCCAGTCGAATTTATTTCTGAAGCTAATTTTTTAAGTAGATATTTATTACAGTCTTTAATGGTGAGTCAGTCGATTCATGTAGAATCAATTTTCAGGTTGCCTATAAATAGAAGAAGAAGATTGTAAATTAAGTTAGTCACTAGACACAATAGAGAGACAGAAGAATTCACGAGAGAACTTCAGGGTGAGAAAAGAGAAGTGTAAGCTCAACTAAGTCTGTGTATGAGGTTCTCTCGAAGAGCCGAAGCTCTGTAAAAGGATCAATCGGTGAGCCGACAACTTTGTAATACCTTTGTTATTTCCACATATTTATGTATATGAAATAGTTTATGGTTGAATGCATGTTTATTTGGCTGCACACTATTTTTAAATTTACTTCCATAAATGTCTTTTATAATTACGGTTGAGTGAAAGAACAAGAATCCTTAAATTTCTCACTTCGTGAAAGTTCCAAGTTTTACCACAGATTGGTTGAATCAAGTCTTCCTGCATATTTGGGTATATGTTTTGTAAGTTATGTTGGATTTGTTAGTGTGTCCATTTTTACTTCATGTTACTCACAAGTGAAAAGCATTTGTAATTTCTTAAGTCTTTTAGACTAAGAAATATACTCTGTATATTTTGACTAAAACTAGACCAAAGTAAGTGAACCGACAAGGTCACGTGAGTAAGATGACTTGAGAGGTCGAAGAGGTCAGCCAACTTGGAGGTGACAAGTGGTTGAGGTAAAAACCAGTCCGTAGAACTGACAAGTAAGAACTTGTCGAAGTAAATTCAGTTGAGTTGAAAGTCTGGCCTAAATTTATGAACTTGTCTAGTCGGGACTTAGACAAGTTTCACCCGACAAGTAAACAAAAGAAAAAGAGGTCAGTGTGAAAAAGTAAATAATTAATTTTAATATTAATTCAGCGGTAAAATCAAGTTTAGTCGGCTTGGTTTTGGCTAACTTATATCAGAGCAAGGTTTATATCAGAGCGAGTTTTAGGTTTAAAAAAAAATAAAAATGGCTTCCACTTCTCATTCATTGCAAACTCCAATTTTTACAGGAAAGAATTATGAATATTGGGATTTAACAATGAAGGCTTTATTCAGAGGTCAAGATGTCTGGGAGATAGTCTAGCATGGTTATGCAGAACGAGACGACAGGATAGCATATAACAATCTCACAGGGTGAGAAGGATGTGTTGAGGGAATAGAGGAAGAAAGATGGAAAAGCTTTATTTTGTATACATCAAGCTATGCATGAAAGCATAGTCCCAAGAGTATCAGTGAAACTAATGCTAAGCAAGCATGGGATACATTGGAGACCATCTATCAAGGCTTGGATAAGGCAAGGACATCCAACCTTCATATTCTAAGAAGAGATTTTGAATCTCTGTCCATGAAAGATTCAGAGACTGTAGACACATTCTATACCAAAGTTGTTTGTTTGATAAACCAACTGAAATATCATGAAGAAGCCATAGAAGACCAAAGGGTTGTTGAAAACATTCTTAGAAGTCTTCCCACAATATTTGAAAACTTGGTTGTGACCTTAGAAGAACACACAGACATGTCAACATTTACCATTGATGAGCTGCAAGCTTCACTCATCAATCATGAACACATACTCAGTAGAACATAGACATCATTGGAAGGTGCACTAACAACACAGACATCCATAAGCCGTGGTAGAGGCAGGGGAAAAACAACTTCAGAGGCATAGGAAGAAGTTCTTCAAGAGGAGGATGAGGCATAAGTCCTGCAAATGTCAGTGGTAGAGGAGAAAATCAGAACCCAAGTCATCCAAGTGGCCAAAGGTTTGATAAATCAAAAATCCAATGTCATTACTATAATAAATTTGGTCATTATGCACATGAATGCATGAAGAAACAATATGACCAAGGATGACAAAGCCCAAATCAGTCGACTAGCACTGGCACTTCGACAAATGAAATGTTAATGGCATCGACATCTCCACTTGAATGCAATGCTATTCAAGAAATTCCACATGACATATGGTACTTAGATTCAGGATGCAACAAACACATGAATGGTAATTTAAACTTGTTTTCCATTCTAGAAAATTCAGTTCAAACTGATGTTACACTTGGAAACAATGTCCAAGTTACTCTCTTAGGAAAATGCACTATTGATATTCTAACCAAACAGGGGGAGAGTAAGTATATCCCTGATGTCTATCATGTCGAATGTATGAAACATAATTTGTTAAGCATTGGACAATTGATACAAAATTGATACAGAGTCTACATGGAAGATGATCACTGTGTAATCAAAGACAGCATCAAAGTGAACAGCTGATAGAAAAAGTACCAATGACAAGAAATCGCTTGTTTCCATTGAGGATAGTTCCCGACATGAAAGGGAAGAAAAACATAGGAGCTGCATCCAAGGCAGAAAGTAAAAAAACGATCGAACTCCTCGACAAGAAATAAAATTGCAGCACTAATTTGCAAGCTACATTTCAGACAGAAGTTCAGGATGAATCCTAGTTGTGACATTTCAGCTTTGGACATCTAAATTTTGGTGGGCTGAAGCTACTGCACACAAAGATTATGGTGAACAGATTACCATTGATAGATAGACCAGAAATGGTTTGTGAAGGATGCATTTTTGGAAAGCATCATAGACAGACTTTCCGATTAGAAAGTCATATAGAGCACGCACACCACTTGAAATTGTGTAGTCTGATATTTGTGGTCCAATGCAGACATCATCCATTGGTGGCTGCAAGTAAGTTCTAACTTTTATTGATGACTACTAAAGAAAAACATGGGTATATTTTTTTAAACATAAATCTGATGCATTTGGTTATTTTTAGCAGTTCAAGGAACTTGTGGAGAACCATAGTGGACACCGCATCAAGATCTTAAGTACCAACAGAGGAGATTAATATGTTTCAAATGAATTTCTAAATTTTTGCAAGACCCATGTCATATAGAAACAATTCACTACACGGTATACACCTCAGCAGAACGGTATTTCCAAAATAAAGAATAGAACCATCATGGAGATGGCACGTAGCATGTGGGAAACCAAGCATTTGCCAAATTAATATTGGGGTGAATCAGTCGTGACTTCCGTATACATTATGAATCGATGTCTAACAAAGAGTGTGAAGAAAAAATTTCCCTAAGAAGCATGGACATGTATGAATCATAGTTTTTCTGATTTAAATTTTTTTGGTTGTGTTGCATATGCTCATGTTCCAAATGAGCTGAGAAAAAAGCTAGACAAGAAGGGACATAAATGTATTTTTGTTTGCTATTCAAAAGACACAAAGGCATACAATTTATATGATCCCGTCGCAAGGAAAGTGATAATCAATCGAGATGTTCAATTTTTCAAGAATAAATAATGGGATGGAACTTTCGACATAAATGTCAAGATTGTGTCGAATGTAGACAATGATGATATAGAATAGGAAGTGGTTCAAACACCATATGTAATTCAATCAGTCGTAGCACCATCGAATCCCATGACACCACAACATGGTTCAACAAAAGGACCATCGACACAAGTAGCAGCTCAAGCTACACCGACAAGTACACCAAGAGGACAACATAATCCATCAAGCATTTTGTCGAGGTCGACATCGACAAAATTAGTGATTACAAGAAGTCTGCGAGCGATATATGTAGCTAGTACACCAAATTCATTCTCTCTCTTTGCATTATTTTCTCCTATATATGATCCAATAACATTTGAAGAAGATGTTTAAGAAGAAGTATGGGCACAAGCCATGGATGAAGAAATAGAATGCAATGATAAAAAACATACATGGAAACTGGTTGATGTACCGAAAGACAAAGATGTAATTAATGTAAAATGGATTTACAAGAACAATCAAGATGATGATGGGAATGTGCAAAAGCACAAGGAAATAATGTTAGAAAGAGGTTCACTCAGCAACCTGACATTGACTTCAATGAAACATTTGCACCTGTTGCATGCATGGATACAGTCAGAAACGTTTTGGCCATTGCTGCACAAAGCAAATGGCCTATTTTTCAAATGGATGTCAAGTCGACATTCTTAAATGGTTATCTAGAAGAGGAAGTATATGTGTAATAGCCAGAAGGGTATGAAGTTCCAGGTTAAGAGCATAAAGTGTATAGGGTGAAAAAGGCACTCTATGGTTTCAACCAAGCTCCTAGAGCTTGGTACAGTCGGATTGATTCCTATCTCACTGAAAATGGATTTCACAGAAGTGAAAGTGACCCAACTTTGTAGACCAAAGTGGATGAGAAAAGTATGATGTTAATTGTCTTCTTGTATGTAGATGATTTAATATTTATTAGTGATTTTGGGATAGCATATTTTAAAGCAGTCATGAAAAGTGAATTTGAAGTGACTGATCTAGGGATTATGAAGTTTTTTTTGGGCATTGAAGTTCAGTAGTTTGAAAGTGGTATTTTTATATCACATACAAAGTATGCAAGTGAAGTTTTTAAATTTTTTAACATGTCTAATAGCAAGACATCCCCAACACCAGTAATAACAGGTTTAAAATTGAGCAAGGATGATGAAGGATCCACTGTCGATCCTATGCTGTTCAAAAGGCTTGTTGGCATCCTTATGTATTTGAGAACCACAAGACTAGACATAATGTATGGGTTAAGTCTAATCTCAATGTTCATGGAGTTACCAAATGAATCACATTGGAAATAAGGTAAAAGAATTCTGAGGTATGTAAGTGGCGCAAAATACCTTGGCATTATGTATTCAACCTCAGAAAATTTTAAACTCATTGATTACACTGATAGTGACAATGGAGGCAACATAGAGGACATGAAGAGCACATCTGGGTACACATTTCATTTTGGTATAGGTGTTGTTTCATGGGCTTCAAAGAAACAACCCATAGTAACTCTGTCTTTAGCTGAAGCAGAGTATGTTGCAGCAACAACTGCTGCATGTCAAGATGTCTAGATGAGGAGAGTGTTGAAAGACTTGTCACAGAACCATCAAGAATCGACAACCATATTCTACGACAACAATTCAGCCATAGCATTATCAAAGAATCGTGTGTTTCACAAGAAAACCAAGCACGTCGAAACAAGGTTTCATTTCATAAGAGAGTTGGTGAACAACAAGGAAATTTGTTTGGAATTTTCCAGGTCTAAAGATCAACTTGCAGACATATTTACAAAACCATTGGCAAAGGATACAGTCCAGTATCTGCGTAGTTATCTTGGAATGACAAGTTCTCCACAATGAACTCTATCATAAATAGAGAATGTCTAAGATCTGAAACATTTTGTAAATTTTGTTTTATTTAAATCCCCATATGCTCATAATTAAGGGGGAGTGTTGGAAATATTAATCACTCGCAGATCCATACCTAACTCTCAACCAACTCTGTCAGATTCTGTATTAGTCAAGATCTTGTCGGTCATTCTGACAAGAGGGAAGAGTCCACGATTCGGCAATGTAAACTAGTCGTATTTATTTTTGAAGCTAACTTGTTAGGTAGATAGTTATTACAGTAGTTAATGGTGAGTAAGTCGATTCATGTAGAAGCAATTTTTAGGTTTCCTATAAATAGAAGAAGAAGATTGTAATTAAGCTAGTCACTAGACACAATAGAGAGACAACAGAACTCATGAGAGAACTCCAAGGTGAGAAAAGAGAAGTTAAAGCTCAAGCTTCTGTGTATGAGATTCATTCGAAGAGCCAAAGCTCTATAAAAGGATAAATTGGTGAGACGACAAGTTTGGATCGACAAGTTTGTAATACATTTGTTATTTCCGCATAGTTATATATATGAAATAATTTATGGTTGAATGCTTGTTTATTTGGCCACACAATATTTCTATATTTACTTGTGTAAATGTATTTTACAATTACAGTTGAGTGAAATAACAAGAATCCTTAAATTTCTCGCTCCGTGAAAGTTCCAATTTTTATAGCGCATTGGTCGACTCAAGTCTTCCTACATATTAGGGTATATGTTTTAGAAGTTATGTTGGATTTGTTAATGTGTCCATTTTTACTTCATCTTACTCAGAGGTGAAAAGCATTTGTAATTTATTAAGTCTTTTAGACTAAGAAACATACTCTATATATTTCGACTAAAACCAGACCAAAGTAAGTGAACTGACAAGGTCGATTGAGTAATCCGACTTGAGAGGTCGAAGAGGTTAGCCAACTTAGAGGTCGAAGAGGTCAGCCGACTTGAGAGGTTTAAGAGGTCATCTAACTTAGAGGTCAAAGAGGTCAGCCAACTTGGAGGTGACAAGTGGTTGAGGTAAAAACTTGGTATAATCGACAAGTAAGACCTTATCGAAGTAAATTTAGTCGAGTCGAAAGTCTGGCCTAAATTTATGAACTTGTCTATGTGGGACTTAGCAAGTTTCACCTGACAAGTAAACAAAAGAAAAAGAGGTGAGTGTGAAAAAGTAAATATTTAAATTTTAATATTAACTAAGTGGTAAGCTCAAGCTTAATCGGCTTGGTTTTGGCTAACAAAATGCACATAAGGGTTCGGATACCAATGGTAAAAATAAAATTTATGAATTGAATTCACATAAAAGGTCTTCATCCACTTCATTACTCCTTGAAAAGGCTTGTACAAACTAATATGGAAACATAATCTGATCAAAATTCCATGATACAACAATCCTGATTCTATAGGAAGCTAGTTGATCTTTTAGATTAGCAAAGTAAAATGGAGAGGGAAACTGACAGTTTGTCACTATGTGATCCAAGTGGTTCATCTATGACTTATCACATTTTAACTATTGGAACTAAGTATTAAAACTTTTTATATTCATGGCCACCTCATGGTCTTAATATTTCTCTATATTAAAACTTTTCGAGTAGTATTATTTTTCTACTTGATCAAGGGGGTCATCTGTTCTCCCAATTCTTCAACAATTTCTTTCATTTTCGTCACATCACATTCCAAATTCATGATCTTGACTATATATGTCTATCTAATCATGTTTTTTCTACTTCATCCTCCTCACAGATCCCTCCATTTTTATTTTATTGACGGTTTTATTTTTATTTTTTTTTAGGTTTTTCTCCTTCCTTCTCTTTGTGCATATGTTCTACATTAGGTATTCTTAGTTTCATTCAATCCCCAATTATTATTCCATAATTCCCTATAGGGTATCTCTACCTTATTTATGTGGCAAGAATTCATTCCACACTTTAGTATCTTGTACTAAATCATCTAGGCCTCTCTATAGTTAGTAGTTCTAAATAAAAAAATTGTGACAGCTAACTTTTCAAGTGCTTGATTTGATGTCTTAAATTTTTTACAATTTTTTGTCATATTATTATAAGTGGTTCTATACTTGATAGAAAATGAGTTTGGATGGTACCAATTAGAATCATTTAATCCAATTTCTAATCGGCCATCGCTTGTTCCTTTGTTTTTACAAAACAAGATCTTGATCTTCCCTCAATGGATCTTTTACTCAAGAACCTATTCTATATTTATGTATTCAAACTTCTCATCTCTCTATGATCCTTCATTTCTATGTTCTTCATTATTTTCTAAGATTTTCTCCTCACCTTCATCTAAGTCCATGTTTTGACTATTGATTTAACCTTCTTCTTCAACCACTTGAATTAATTATGTGTCTATTTGGTGTAACATAGGATTGAGTGTTGGCATGGCTAGAAGATTATACATCATGAAAATCTCCCACAAAAATATTTTGATTAGAAATCAAGGGTTCTATTGTTTCAATTTCTCCTATAAACCTCAAAATTTTTGAGGGAAACAAATTTACCACAAAGGAATCCTAGCTTAGGTTCAACTTCAAAAGGAAATATTCAATGAGGACTCTAATAAGCCCATAATGGCCCAAGTTGGCTTCTAGAATTTCCCGCTCTTTGACCATCTTCTTCATCTGTTCTAAGGAATTGAGGAGAAATTATGAGATGTTGAATTATTGGGAGTTCCTCATGTCTTTATATTTTAAAATGGTAACCAAAGAAAAAGCTAAACCTACATTAACAAGTTAAAATGAATTGAACACAAAGATATACCTTAAATGGAAAATGGAATAGGAGACACAAGTCCTTTGCGTTTCTTTATCTATCTAACATTATTTCACCACCCACGAGAAACTCTGTCAGAATATTTTTATTAATCCCCTTTGTTCAAACCACCTTTCACTGATTTGGGGAAGACCCGTTGTTGTAGGTATTATGTCTTCCTTCACCTAAATTCTAAGTCTTGTAGCCTATACAATTGATAAATTGTATGGAAGTGAAAAACCATAACAACTATTTGTCACTCAAATTTCCAAAAATAATTCGTCCACCTCACATTTTCAAAAATGCTCTGAACATTGGGGTTTTTGGGTTACTAAGCTTGTTTCTCAAGTTCACTTCGGGCTTGAGGACCTTCCATTGACTCGGGGAATGAGTGCTAAGGAAAACAATTAAGGAATCAAGAAGTTGTGGATCACAAGTTGTGAGTGAGAAATGGTATGTGATGTAAATAATTTTATCAAGGAGAATTATTAGCTAGGGTGGTCGCTTGCTCAACATAATTATTATTTCAAAACATTCTGTGATAGCATAGTTGAACCATTAATTGAGATATCTCCATAGAGGTGTGAGATTCTATTTCCATCATTCATGTGGTGCCATGTCAATCTAATGATCTGCAATGCATATGGTTAAAGATATAACTTCGTAATTTAGTAGTGTCTGCCAAATATGGAAGAAGTTCTATCTTATAACATCCTTTCCATGTTGGATTTGGTTTCCACACTTGAGATTATCGATACCAATGGTGCATAATGGCATAAGAATGCTGGTAAGCATAATTACATCTACCAATCAGTGATGAAAAAGTGTTATCCATACTCTTATTCACCTATGAGGATCTTTTGTGTGTAGATGTTGGTTTGTGGAAGAATGGAGATGTTAAGGTGGAATGGTCCTCTACCCTTTTGGTGGTTGTAGATTAATATTTTTTTGGGTCCAAATTTTGACACCTTTCTCATTTGGTACATTTCCCTTCTACTACTCCTATTTTATCTATATGACAATGCATTCTTACACTTTTGAAGCCATAACATCCTCATACAAGTAAAATGAAATGAAGTCATTTGTTTATGGATATTTTTCTATTTGTAATAAGTTTCATGGAATTTAATGATCAATCTCACTAATGGAGGATGTCCACTCCTCATGTCTATTTTTAGTGCCGATACGAGTAGTAATTCATGCCAATGAGAAATTGAGCATATCGATTTATTTCTGTAGGTAGAGAATGCAAGAAGAAAACTAAAAGCACAAGAACTAAAAATGCAATAAGATAGAAAATATGAGCAAATAAGAGTTGTTGCTCATAATTTTATTAAGAAAAAGAGAAATCTACAAGTCTTCCTTATGCAGCTCCGAAATGATCTAATTCTATCATATTTACAAACATGTTTTTATTATTCCTTTTGTTGCTGGAAGGTGAGGTTTATTAATTACACGGATGGTTAGTTCATTGGGAAGCTTGTAGGATGGTTGGGTGGCTGTTGCTGGTTCGATACAATTGATCGAAGGCTACTGGTCGGCGACCGGGAAGCTTACATTGTTCAACACCCCCGGTTAATCTTGACTTCTCAATGATGTACAAACATTTCCTTAGATGTTCAAATATTTCTTTTTCCATTGGCTTAGTGAAGATATCTATAGATTGATCTTAAAACTTGCAAAATTCAAGATATATTTCACCATTGTTGATTATTTCTCAGATGAAATGATATCTAGTATCAATGTTCTTACTCCCTTTCTGAAAACATGATTTTTTGATAGTTCTATTATTGAATTATTGTCACAGTAAGTTTGTGTTTCTCCTTCCTAATCTTACATCAAATATGACATAATTCTTTTTATCCACACTGCTTGACATGTTGCTAATGTTGCCACTACATATTCTTCTTATGTAGTTGAAAGAGTAACAATGAGTTGTTTTGGGAAGCCCATGTGATTTCTCCTAAACCAAGATGGAAACTCTACCCAGATGTTCTTTTTCTATCATCAATGCTACCTGCAAAGTCACTTTCTGTGTACCCAACTAGAATGAAATCATCTGATTTTGAATATGAAATTCCATAATCTCTTATTCCACTAATATATCTTAAAATCCATTTCCCTATATGCAAATATGAATCCACTGGTGTTTCCATGAACCTTGAAATCAAACTGAATGCATACATAATGTCAAGCCTTGTTGTTGTCAAATACATTAATATTTGTATTGTTTTGAACGAACTTGGATCTACCATTATGCCCTTGTCCTCTTTGCTCAATTTCAATCATGTTGCGATAGGTGTATATGTTGGCTTGCAATTCAACATCTTTAACCTTTTCAAACCATCATTTGCATATTTTGTTTGACAAATGAAAATTTCATCATATGTTTGAGTTACTTGAATTCCCAAGAAATATTTCAGTAAGCCGAAATCTGTCATCTCAAATTCTTTTTTCATTGTTGATTTAAACAACTCAATTGAAAAGTCTCCTGTAAATATCAAATCCTCAACATAAAGGCATACAATTAATACCTTACCTTGATTGTTTACCTTGATGTAAAGAGTTAGCTCACTATTTCATTTGCTATGACCATGGCTCTAGAAATATTAAACCATGTGGTTGTCCCGTGCTATTAGATCTTGTTTGAGACCATACATAGTTTTTTTCAATCTATAAAATTTATGGTCATGAACCAATATTTGATAACCTACTGGGTGCTGCGCATATACTTCTTCATGTAATATACCATTAAAAAAAATTGATTTTAAATCCATCTAATAAGGTTTCTGTTTATGATGCCCTACTATTGGTATCATTGTTCTTAAAGTATCTAGTATAGATACTGGATAAAAAAGTATAATTGTAATCAATATTGGGTTGTTGTGAAAAACCATTTGCAACTAATCTCGCATTATGATTTACAACATTTCCATCGGCATCAAACTTTGTTTTATAGATCCATTTTACACCTATTGCATATTTCCTTCTAGAGGATTCACTAATTGCCAAGTTGTATTTTTCTCTATTACTTCGATTTCTTCATCCATATCCTTTTTCTAACTTTCATATTTAACTGCTTCTTCAAAACATATTGGATCAACAATAGAAAATAATGAAAAATCAGAAATCAAACCATCATCGCCATTACTTTGAGTTACCTCATATATTTATTTGAGACTTCTTGTCCTCACTAGAGTTCCATCTGACCTTGAGCTATTACTTGAGTAATATATAGGTGGACTAAGATCTTGAAGCTTATAGAGGTGTTGATGTTGTGCTATGTGAACTGGAGCCATTGTTGGTAGCTTGATCTTCATCAAAATATTTCATTTCAAAATGTTGTTGTTGATGTATATTTTCATTCCAAACCCATTCTTCATCTTCAAGAAACTTGACATCTCTATTGATTATAGTCCTTTTTTTATAGGATTATACAAATTGCATCCTTCTTACAGGTTTACAGGTATAAATGATCGAGTATCCTCATTAAATTTATAAAGCATTCTGTAATATTTCTATTTGCAATTAATATGCTTAGATATAAGTTGCTGTAATCCAACCTACTTCCGTAAGGTAACACAGTTTGTTTTCTTTTGTTGCTATTGTAAACGAAGTTCAGTCGAATGTATTTCTTCCTATAGAGTATGTAGCGACAGTCTTGCTTCCTTTGGTTTTGAACAGTTTATTTTATCTGCTTGATACTCTTTATTTGCAAAAATGCATATCCTAGCAATTCTATGTTACATTTCTTATATTTGGTTCTATGTAAGAGCAACTTCCAAGGTTGGTGTTTTTATTATCGAGCCAATCTTTTCAACTTAAGTTAACCTTAGTAATTTGGTAAGATTGTAAAAATATACTCCAAGTGACGAGAAACTACCACAACATCTAAGATAACATCTCATAGATCTGTATTAAGTGACAGAGTTCATAGTAAAATGTTCTTACACTTCATCTTACCATTACAATGTTTTCTATCAAAACTTTGCTAGATTCTAAGATTTAAAAACATGCATAAACTATTTGTTTATCTACATAAAAGGTTTTATTAGTGTTACAATTGCATAATGTTTAAGATACTAGCCAAACAACACTATGCACATTACACAAGTTTAGAGCTGCGTAATCATTTACACTATAATGACAACCACTAGAACTAATAGATAGTTCTTCTTACACTATTCACTAAATTGTTTATCAGTCAAAGATTTCATACTTATCTTTAAAATACTATTAATGACAACTTAGTTATTACATAACCTATATCCCAAAGATGATATCTTTATATAAACTTTGATGAATTGTAACCAATTAAAAATAGGTTAATACCTATATAGGGATTATTCGTATTACTATGATAAATGTTTATATAACCCTTTAATATCTCCATAAGTCAATTATTAGTGGAAACTTAATATATAAAAGCATGATTCTTAAGAGATTATTAATACAGTTTCATATCAATTCTTACCCATAAAAATATATATAATTTCTTTCGGGTCACGAGGGTGTAAGGTTATGATATGTATGAAATCAACGTTGTAAATCCACGTTAACAACGAACTATGCACCAAGCATTTGAACGATGTAGAATGATTGATACCCATGCAAACTATGATGTGGTTTTGATGAAATAATTCGTGAATAAAATTGGTTATTATGAAAATGCAGGTGACTTTGGAAAGTCGACCCACTTCATGATAAAACTGTTTGTGACCATGTGGAAGTTGCCTGACCATGCATCGGCTGCTTATAAAGTCGTCAACCTTAACCTTTGGCTCATTCGGTCTCTGACATTTGTGTTTGCTCTCTGGGATGCTCTGCAAGCTCCCATGGTGGTCATGAGTTGCAGATAGTTACAGAGGCTCCAACGCTGGATTTTATTGTCGCTTACTCCCTTGAGCTAAACTCTAATGCTCACCTCCTCTATGATTTCTTTTACTTTGCTCAGAGTTTACTGTCCTCCTTATCTGGCTTTACGACTGCTTGAGAACTCCTTTCTACTCCTCTGTCATAGTCTTTCAATGGTGAAAGATTTGAGCTGAATGTATGTTATTGCTATGCTCCTTCATCGTAGGGTTTAGTTTTCCTGCTTATAATCTAGTGACAGTTCGACTCCATTGCTTGCAGACTCCTTGTAGCCATTGCTTAGGCTTATCTATACTCTTGGTATTAGAGTGAAAAATCTCCAAACCCTGGCAACTTCATCCTAGACGAGAATGAGGGATCGGGTCCCCTTGATGCTAGTTGTGGTGTTACTGTTCGTCTGGGGCTCCATCATTTTCGTTTCCAGATTCGATAAGTCATTAATTAACTACCATTATTAGTTTACAATTTCAATTTGTACAAGGGTTTTAATTTTTATTAAAATCTCTTTCTTTTGCATTGCAGGTTAACTTGTCTTCAAGGTTGATGGTCGTTGCACTGTATAGATGGCTCCATGAAGCGTGCATGGTAAGCTCCAGTTTCAAATAGGGTTTGCTCTACTTGTATAGAATCTTGTAGTTGGATATGGTTTCGGCTGTGTTGCACCCAGGATTGGATTGTTGTCCTTCATTTTTATGGTTTTTGTTTTGGTTTATTACCCTTGCTTTTCACGAGGTGACTACAGCTTTAAGCTGTGACTTGTAAATCTCGTATCGTAGTTGTAATGAACTTACAGTTTTTTATTAAGATGTATAAGCTTGTTCATAATCCATATCTGAGTATGGGTGCTCGGCTCCTCGCTGAGGTTTTCTACTATGTTCAAGTTTTAGGCTTACATTCAATCTTCGGACTTGTTGACATAATGTAAATATTTTTAATACTGTTTGTCTGTAAGATAAATTTGTTCTCCTTTATGTTTTTGTATATTATGTCTGTGTAATGAATTTAATTTGTTCTTTTAATGGTTATATAAAAATAACTAAGCTTACTATTTATCCTAGGTTATTAATGTAATGGATTTGCATATAAGAACACTGGGTAGTTTCTGCTCAGAAATACGAGCTAGGGTTTTTACCCTATTTAACTTTTATAATGCTAATTTATGTACTGTTATTTCGTTAAGTTTGATTACTATCAAAAGAGCTTTAAAATATTTTAATGGCTCAAAAAAAATTCCACGTTAGGGTTTATGGAAAATAATCTTTGTTTTCTTTCTTTAAAGATTTCTTCAGTTTGTTAAAAGAATTATTAATTTATAAATGATATTGTTTATGTTAATATTATTATCTGCGAATTTACTATATTTTCTTAATTATGTATTTGCACATATACTTTATTAATAGAGACAAAGAACAGTCTATAATAGTTTTGTTTATTCGATAGGATTATTTCTATAAGCTTGATAAAAAGAAATGAGGATTTTCAACCCTGTCATTACTCCTTTGCATATATAATTTGTCTGTAAAAGTTAAAGGACATTTCCTCCTTAAAAATACTTTAAGCATCGGTTACTAATGTATCTTAGTTGTTTTTATTTTAAATAAAAGAATACTGTGAGAGTTAAATAAGTTTTTTATTAAGATACTCTTCATCTTTAGATTAATTTGTCCTTAGAAATATATATGTTACTAAACTCTATATAGGGTTTGAATAGTTGCAGGTTAAGTTAGCTATTAATATTAGAAAAAGATATAAACTAACATAACCATACTTAAACCCTTACTTAACATAAGTAAATAAGCATTATAATTGAGTTATTTATATTTCCTCTATTTTAGGTTAGAAGTATAGTTTGTAAAATAAAGTAATGTGTAAAGAATAACTTACCTACTTGAACACATTGCTATTAGTAAAGTAACATGACTATTTATTTTTCTAGCATTCTTAATATACAGTCTGGTTTTAACGATAACCTAACTAAGAAGATTAATATTCTTTTCTAGAAGCAACTATCTACAGGAAGAAAAGATTCCAACACTCTGAAAAAGATAACTAAATGTATTCATTTCATATTCCTACCATATTTCATCCATTTTAAACACACTACTTGTGCTAGAGTATGGTCTAGTTTGTTCCACATGGGGAAAAACATAGGTAGGGTTATTTTTCATCAAATAAAGATTCAACATTCAAATAACTAAAATATTACAAGCTTTAACAGTTCACTCCAAAACATATAAATCATTCATTATTCATTCATTCTTATATATAAAATTTTAACACTGTAATAAAAGACCATAGAACCTGTTTAAAGCCGGATGACAATAGCGTTGGGAGGTCGTTCCTCCCTACCAACTCCTAGAGAGATCTCAAACAACGTCTTCTCAGGACCCCCGAGCCTGTTCCTGGTCTCCTTGGCCAAGAACTGGTGGAGCAAGCAACAAAATACTAGTCCAATGACTCAGTACTAACTCTGCACTCAGCATCTAGATCCTTCAACTCAATAGATGTACTAGATCACTTTCTGCAGTTTACCCCTCAAACACCTTCCATCGATTCCCTTCCTAATGAAATCCTTTGAAGTACGTTCACCTGAATGATTCTCCTCTTGGAAATGAGCAGCCCCAGCTCTCTTTAATGGGATTTTTCTTATTAAGATTGCCTAGGCCTTTTTGGGTTAGTTGTCATTAATTGAGCCACTTGCTCTGATCCCACTTTCTTGGGGGATCATAACCCCAAATGTAGGGAGGTTGCCACCTGCAACATTGGAAGTGCTTGAGGATGCTCCCACTTGTCTATTTGCTCTCCACCCAGTCTCCTCCACCAACTTGACCAGTAACACTCTTTTTCAGAGCTCTCCCAAGTTGTTGTCTCTATTTTTATTCATTTATAATTAAACACTCATAATTACATTCAATATCCTTGACTCTATTGACTCATCATTTACAACTTAACATATAATTTAACATAATGTCTTGGAATAAAATCAAATAAGATAATATTATTTTGCAAAATTGGGGCATGTGACATACACACCCCCTTAGAATATAACATTGTCCTTGATGTTATTTATTCTTCATCCTCATAATTCCCCTAGAATAGAATTGGATATGCATCTTGCATTTTACTTTCCAATTCCCAGGTGGCTTCCTCTGGACTAAGGTGCTTCCATTGCACCTTCACCTGTCCAATGGTGCGGTTCTGAAGTGTAATCTCCCTCCTCCCGAGGATATAGTCCGGTTCCATGAGAAATTCTCCTTCTGGTTCCACCTGTACATCATTCCAATTAACAACATGAGTAGCATCATGAACATCTTTATTTAAAACGTAAATGTGAAAAACATTATGTACTCTTAAATTAGGTGGTAATGCTAATTGATAAGCTACTTGTCCAATCCTAGACATAATTTCAAACGGGACGCAGTAATGAGGTGCCAATTTTGCACAACTCCTGAATCTTGGAGAGATATTTTTGGGACTTACCTTGATGAACACATGTTCACCTACCTAAAACTCCTTTGGAGTTCTTTTTAAGTCTACTTGACTTTTCTGCTGATTTTGTGCCACTTTCAGATTTCCCTGCACTTGTTTTACAATTTCTTCCATTTCTTTTAACAGTTCTGGACCTAATACCAATCTTTCTACTAGATTACTCCATTAGATAGGAGTAATACATTTCCATCCATATAAAATTTCAAAAGGACTAAATCTGGCTTATGTTTGATTATTGTTATTATATGAAAATTCTACCAGATGTAAATAGTCCTCCCATTTACTAGGCTAGTCTTTCATATACATTCTTAATAGATCTTCTAATACTTGGTTTACCCTTTTAGTTTGTCCATCTATTTGAGGATGGAAAGAAGTACTAAAATTTAATGTGGTGTTTAACCCTTTAAACAAATACTTGCAAAAGTTTCCTATAAACTTAGGATCTCTATCTGAGATTATGACTTTTAGTACTCCATGTGATCAAAAAATATGTCTCAGAAAAATATCATCTATGTTTGCATCTTTATAACTGGTTTTAACATGTATAAAGTGAGCTGCTTTGCTTAACTTATAAACTACTACCATGATAGAATCATTATGATTTTGATTTTTAGGCAGCATAGTAATTAAATGTAGACTAATTATCTCCAATTTCCAGCTAGGAATGGGTAATGGCTGAAGCAAACCAGCTGGGTGTTGATGTTCATTTTTTACTCGTTGACATTCAAAACACCTAGCAATATATTAAGCTACTTCAGTTTTCATATTTGGCCAAAAATACTCTTTTCATAACATAGTTACAGTTTTTTGATAAACTAGATGACCTGAATATGCTGTTTTATGAATTTCATCTAGAATTAATAGCTTAACTTTAGGTACCTTAGGTACATACATTCTCTCTTTATACAGCAAAAATACATTTTCATTTAAACTGTAACCTTTAATTGAGTTTTATGTTAGATTTTCTTTAGCTTTAGCTTGCAAATTCTGGTAAATTTTATCTTGTTCTATTGCTTCTTTAAGCTATTCATCTAAGTCTGAAACATTGGTGCTGATGGCGGCTGCAAAATTCAGCCTTGCATTCCTACTTAATGCATCAGTAACTTTATTTTCTTTATCTTTTATATGCTGAATTTTGAAATCATACTCATTTAAGAAAGATAACCACCTATCTTATCTTGGCATTTAAATTTGGTTGATCTAAAAGATACTTCAATCCTTTATTGTCGGTCATTAAAACAAATTTTCTTCCAACTAGGTGATGTCGCCACATTTTTAAGGCATGTATTACAGCTGCTAATTCTATATCATATGTTGCATAATTATTTTCATGAACTTTTAATTTTCTAGACGCATAGGCAATAACATGCCCTTCTTGAGTCAGAACACCACCTAAGCCATCATTACAGGTGTTAGTGCACACTACAAATTATTTATTAGGATATGCTATTCTTAAAATAGGTGTGCTGGTTAATAAAGTTTTTAACTTTTTAAAGCTTTCTTCACATTTTTTATTCCATTCAAACTTCTTTCCCTTCTTCTGTAAGGAAATTATTGTATTTTCTATCCTCGAAAAACCTTCAATGAACCTCCGGTAGTAACTGGTAATGCCCATGAAAGATCGAACATCCATCACATCCTTAGGAACCAGCCAATCTTCGATTGCCCTTATCTTTTCAGGATCTATGGATTTTCCTTCCTTGGTCACTACGTGACCTAAATACCGAATCTTATCCTTGAAGAAATCACACTTACTAAACTTTGTGAAGAGTTGATGTTCTCGCAACTCTTGCAAAACAATTTTTAGATGATATTTATGTTCTTCTTCAGTTTTTTAATAGATTAGAATGTCATCGATAAACACGACCACAAACTTATGTAAATACTTATGCATCATGTTGTTCATTAAACACATAAAAAAAGTTGGGGAATTAGTAAGCCCGAATGGCATTACGATAAATTCGTAATTACCATATCTAGTTCTGAAAGTTGTCTTAAAGATGTCTTCATGTTTAATCCTTACTTGATGATATCCAGACCTTAATTCTATTTTTGAAAACACCATAGCTCTACATAGGTTATCAAACAGATCATTTATGCGGGGTAACGATATCTATTTTTGATGGTCATCTTGTTTAACTGATGGTAATCTATGCAAAGTCACATAGTTCCATCCTTCTTCTTGACGAAGATGATAGGTTCCCCCCGAGGGAGACACACTTGGTCGAATATACCTTTTATCAATTAATTCTTTTAATTGATATTTCAATTCATTAAGTTCGAGTATGTTCATTCGATAAGGGGCCTTTGAGCTAGGTACTGCACCCGATACCAGCTCAATGGTGAAATCCAATTCCCTTTTCGGAGGTAATCCGACATAATTTCTTCTGGGAATACATCAACATAATATTTTAAGACTGCTATGTCTTCCACTTTTAACTTATCTATTTTAATTATACTTTCCTCATCAATAATTGTTACTGCATAAGCTTTACATCCCTTTCTAACAACTCTCTTAAGTTGTGGGGCATAAATCTGCCTTATGGTGGTTTTTCTAGGTATTCCTTTAACACTTATTGGTTTTTCATCAATGTTTAAGCATGTGAAAGTTTTATCATAACAATTTAGAACTACTCTATGTTGTTCTAACCAGTCCATACCAATTAGCAAATCATAAGAACTAAGAGGCAAAAAATTAAGTTGAACAATAGTTTCAAAATCAGTCATAACTAATGCACATTCTTTCACAAAACAAGTTAATTTTTTTTTAGCACTAGTGGCTAACTGAACAAACCATGGATTGTCAAATTTTTCAACATATAATTTACATTTTTCTACTATCTGAGGTACAATATAACCGAGACTAGATACTGGATCAATCAAAATAGTTACAGGGGTCTGATTTATCATACGTTCTACTTCCACCATGGAATTCTGATTTTTAGCTTGTCGATTCTGCAAAGCTGCATTGATTCTAGGCATGCTCCTTACTAGTTCCCGAATGGTCATCTCCTCCTCTATGGTATGAATATTGATAACAATCTTCTTCCGGTTCAGACAGACTAAAGCATAGTGTGGGCCATTACACTCCCACGACTTGATAGGCTCTTTGCGCTCAAAGTTCTTCAATAAAATTTCCCTCATTATTTGCAAATTACTTACCTTTAGAATTATTTTGATTGTTGGGTGTATTGCTCTTGTTTCCTTGGAAATTCTTGTTATTAGAATAATTTTTGGCCTTATTGTTTTTGAAATTTCTGTTAGGCACAAAATCCTTCTTCTTTTGTTCTTACTGATTATTATTTTTCTTAGCTTTCTAGTTGGCCAAGCTTTCTTTCTTGCGATTGTACTCAAAACAGAAGTTAGGCTTTCTCATAGCTTCCTCCAAGGTCTTTGGGTTATCATATTCAATTCTATATTTAATATGATAAGGTAGACAACTAAGGAAACATTGTACCTATGGTTTATCATCTACAAGGTATGGTACATACCTAAGTAGGCTTAAGAACTTGATGTTCAGATCCTTCATTGTCATTGATCCTAACTTCAACTCATAAAACTCTTTGGCTCTCTCCTCATAATACTACTCAGACAGGAATTTATTTTTGAAATACCTTTTAAAGGTACTGTAATGCCCTGGTTTTGACCCCGTTACATTAGATGTATATGATGTGTGAATGTAAATGATCATGGTGTGGAGCTAAAGGCCAAGGCCCCACCATTGATTGGTTATTCTATGTCTTGGATTTAAATTTGTCACCGATGGTATATCGGGGCATGCAGCATATATTATCTTGGTCATCATGTAAATATGCATCTATAATTAAAATGAACACAACCAGCTACGGTCGCGGCAACTAAATCGAATGGGGCATGATTTTCCCAAGGATAAGGATGTGGGGGGGGGGGAATTTGTCCAACTTTGGCCAAAAGGAGAAAAACCCATGTGTCTTATTCCCTTGTTTTTTATTTCCAACCACTCCCATTGAAGAATTACTGCTGGTGGTTGAAGCAGTTAATGATTTTGAGGGCTGGGGTGGCAGGACTGTCAATCCTCACCCACACGCACACTCTACCCATGATTTTGGCTGTTCATCTCCTCATGTAGACATTCTCTTGGCTCCACGAGTTGTTGAACACCCACGAACTACAAATTCGCATCCTTCTTGTTGTTGTTCATCCACGGGAAAAAACGGAGCTGTTTTTCCTCACACAGGACCTCCATTGTCTGTTCCTTTCCTCACTGGGTCGGATTGTTTCCTCACGCACAGGAATTCCCCTGGGTTTCAGCTGATACAACGAGCTGAGAGCTGTGCATTCTCATGCAGAGGGATTCTTTCCCGTTTTTCATCTTCACGCATAGGAATTTCTCGGTTTCCCCACGTTTGCTGTAAGCTGTGTTCCCTGATACATTTAGGCACTATTATCTTCCCACGTTGTTGGCTATGTTTCCATGGTCTTCCTTACATCTTTGGGATTGTTGTAATTTCATTTGAAGAGTCATTTTGGCCACGATAAGGCCAAAATGACTCAGAATTTGTTTTCCCTGATTTAAGCTGTGACAGCTAAGTTAATTGTCGGAGTGCAATGTTTAGTCTTCGAACTATGAGAGGAGTAGAGATGTTGGATTAGATTTGCTTGATAAACCTGGTGGCTAGAAACTACTCAGACAGAGCTAGAGGGCTGGCCTTCTTCTCCATCACCCATGAATAGCATTGGAAGGGAATGCAGGGCCTGAGGGACTGTGTAGCAGACAAGGGACTAATTCCTTGTGTTGGGTGTGGATGGGTGTCTTAGAGGTCAGGCTAGTTCTGGTGTAGGTGTCCTTGGCTTTGTGATGAGCTCACCAGCTTAGCAATTTTCCTTCTCTAACTCCTTAATGGCCTGATAAACCCAACTGTGTTGGCTTGGCTATGTTTTGTACATCCTTGGCTATGTGTAATTCTGCTTGTTCCCTTATTCCTTGGAGAATCATGCCCAGCTCGAGGGTGGCAGCACTGCTGAGAGATTAAGGAGCATGCTGGCCTATGGTTGGGTGGAACACTGCAGCGACGTAGCTGGTTGCGGATCAAGTTCATCATAAGATAAGTAATCTTGTGTATTTTACCTCTGCATTTCTATATTTATTGTTATTTAAAATGAAATGAACATGTTGAATGAGTGCTTGTTTGAATGCATGATTGATTCCGCTATGCAAGATACATAATGGTAGTTGTGTATGTTTATTAAATTGCATATGTGCATGATAAACAATCCTGTGTGCATATTTTAGTTCAAATTTGTTTAAGCATTCTGTTTCTGCAATTATTTTGTAAATCTTCATATTCATGGGCTCTTAACCTGGGTGGTTGAAGCATTGGTCGTGTCCTCTTTTCCGGTCGGAGGCATGGGGATGTGACAGGTACTCCAGTTTACATTTTTCTCTTTTATGCCCTTAACTCTTTTCAAGTCCTGCCACCAAATGTCAACCTTTCCAGAGAGGTTATATATAGCCATTATAGCCTTTAACTGGTTAGAATATTTATATATTTGGAAGTACTTCTTCATCCCAGATAACCAGGATTTAAATTCCTCCCCCATCTCATTTTCTCTATTAAAGGTTGGTGGTTTTATCTTTTTTAATTCTCCATAAATATCCTCATAAGGTTTGTATTTTCTCTTTTTAGTGTACTGATTATCATCACTACTATCACTGGTAGTATGATAGTTTCATTGTTTACCAAACACTTCAGAAGATGAACTACTTTCAGTTTTAGTATGTTTCATCTTTTTAGATTTACATTGATGACTGGTATCTTTTGATTTGGTTA
The DNA here is from genome assembly GCA_001517045.1 of Pseudotsuga menziesii. Classification (NCBI taxonomy): domain Eukaryota; kingdom Viridiplantae; phylum Streptophyta; class Pinopsida; order Pinales; family Pinaceae; genus Pseudotsuga; species Pseudotsuga menziesii. Next base: position 221,276 of record LPNX010916447.1, on the reverse strand, counting down.
TTCTACCCCTACCCTGATTTTGAATTTCTCAATTAGGATCTGATTAATCTCTTCTTGAGCCCTCAGAATCCTTTCATTTTCTCACTTTATAGACTCCATTTCAATTTTTAGGTCCTTTACAGTTTGTAACAATTCTGAGGATATGGTAGTTAAGTCCTCTGGTATCGGATCTCTTGGTAGATTTCTTATTTTAGAAACTAGAGACTCATCCTCTGCATACTCTTCCAGCCTTTCCATACCCTCCTGTTAAACTTCAGAAGACAATTCTCTATTGAATAACATTTTTTAAAGTACATCAGCATAATAATTTAATTTGTTGTTTCATGAAAGCTAGTTGGGATTCATCAAGGCCTACTGTTTGAACCTTGTGCTCTGATACCACATGTCAAAACCCCAAATTTTCACAAAAAATTAAAATTTTGAAATAACATGAAATGCCGAGACTGCGGTTTATTAGCAGTTAGCAGTTAGCAAAAAGATAAATAGTTAATAGATTAATTTGCATAAACTCAAATATATTAACTCAACAGTTTTCTTATTAACACGGTCTTAAGTTTATCTTGCACATAAATTCTATATTTGGTTTATTGATGAGTTCTATTTATGACAGTAGGTGGAATCTGACTTTGAATTCTAGGGCTTACTTACCATTTATGCTAACGCAGATGGATTATTTTTTCTTATAGGTTTACAGGTATAAATGATCGATTATCATATTTAAATTTATAAAGCATCCTGCAATATTTCTATTTGCAATTAATATGCTTAGATATAAGCTATTGTAATCCAACCTAATTCTATAAGGTAACACAGTTTGTTTTCTTCTGTTGCTATTATAAACGAAGTTCAGTTGAATGTATTTCTTCCTATAGAGTATGTAGCGACAATATTGCTTCCTTTGGTTCTGAACAGTTTATTTTATCTTCTTGATACTCTTTATTTGCAAAATTGTATATCCTAGCAATTCTATGTTACATTTCTTATATTTGGTTCTATATAAGAACAACTTCCAGGGTTCACGTTTTTATTATCGAGCCAATATTTTCATCTTAAGTTAACCTTAGTAATTTGGTAAGATTGTAAAAGTATACTCCAAGTGATGACAAACTACCACAACGTCCAAGATAAGATCTCATAGATCTGTGTTAAGTGACAGAGTTCATAGTAAAATGTTCTTACACTTCATTTTCCCATTACAATGTTTCCTATCAAAAATTTGCTAGATTCTAAGATTTAAAAACATGCACAAACTATTTGTTTATCGACATCAAATATTTTATTAGTGTTACAATTTCATAATGTTTAAGATCCTACCCAAACGACACTATGCACATTACACTAGTTGAAAGTTGTGTAATCATTTACACTATCATGACAGGCACTAGAACTAATAGATAGTTCTTCTTACACTATTCATTAAACTATTTATAAGTCAAATATTTCATACTTATCTTTAAAATACTATTAATGACAACTTAGTTATTACATAACCTATATCCCAAAGATGATCTCTTTATATAAACTTTGATGAATTGTAACCAATTAAAAAGAGGTTAATACCTATATCGGGATTATTCTTATTACTATGATAAATGTTTATATAACCCTTTAATATCTCCATAAGTCAATTATTAGTGCAAAATTAATATAGAAAAACATGATTCTGACGAGATTATTAATACAATATCATATCAATGCTTACCCATAAAAATATATATAATTTCTTTTGGATCACGAGGCTGTAAGGATATGATATGTATGAAATCAACGTTGTAATAACGTTGTAAATCCACGCCAGGAACGAGCTATGCACCAAGCATTTAAACGATGTAGTATGATTGATACCCATGCAAACTATGATGTGTTTTTGATGAAATCATTGATGAATAAAATTGGTTATTATGAAAATGCATGTGACTTTGGAAAGTCGATCCACTGCATGATAAAATTCTTTACGACCATGTCGAAGTTTCCTGACCATGCACTGGTTTCTTATAAAGTTGTCAATCCTAACCCTTGGCTCATTCAGTCTCCAACATTTGTGTTGGCTCTGTGGGCTACTCTGCAGGCTCCCATGGCAGCCGTGAGTTGCAGCTATAGAGTCTCCAATGCTGGCTTTTATTGTTGCTTACTCCCTTGAGCTAGACTCTAATGCTCGCCTCCTCTATGATTTCTTTTACTTTTCTCATAGTTTATTATCTTCCTTGTATGGATTTACGGTCACTTGAGAACTCCTTTCTGCTCCTCTGTCGTAGTATGTCAATGGTGAAAGCTTTGAGCTGAATGTATGTTATTGCCACACTCCTTCGTTGTAGGGTTTAGTTTTCCTGCTTGTAAGCTAGTGATAGTCCGACTCCATTACTTGCAGACTCCTTGTAGCCATTGCTTAGGCTTACCTATACTCCTGCTATTAGTCTGAAAAGATCCAAACCCTGGTGACTTCATCCTTGATGAGAATGAGGGTTCAACTCCTCTTGATGCTGGTTTTGGTGTTACTGTTCATCCGGGGCTCCATTGTTTTTGTTTCCAACTTGGGTAAGTCATTAATTAACTTCCATTATTAGTATACAATTTCAATATGTACAAGGGTTTTATTTTTTATTAAACTTTGTTTCTTTTGCATTGTAGGTTAACTTGTCTTCAAGGTTGATGGTCGTTGCACTATATAGTTAGCTCCACAAAGCATTCATGGTAAGCTTCGGTTTCAAATAGGATTTCCTCTGCTTGTATAGACTCTTGCAGTTAGAGATGGTTTCGGCCGTGTTGCATTCAATATTGGGTTGCCGTCCTTTGTTTTTATGGTTTTTGTTTTGGTTTATTACCCTATCTTTTCACGAGTTGACTACAGCTTTAAGCTGTGACTTGTAAAGCTCCTCTTGTAGTTGTAATGAACTTACAATTTTGTATTAATATGTATAAGCTTGTTCATACTCCATATTTGAGTATGGGTGCTCAGCTCCTCTCTGAGGTTTTGTACCATGTTCAAGTTTTTGGCTTACATTCAGTCTTCAAACTTGTTGATCTAATGTAAATATTTTTAATACTGTTTGGTTGTAAGTTAAATTTGTTCTCCTTTGTGTTTTTGTATATTATCTCTGTGTAATGAATTTAATTTCTTCTTTTAATGGTTATATAAAAAGAACTAAGCTTACTGTTTATCCTAGGTTACTATTGTAATGGATTTGCATATAAGAAAACTAGGTAGTTTCTGCTCAGAAATACGAGCTAGGGTTTTTACCCTATTTCACTTTTATAATGCTAATTTCTGTATTGTTATTTCATTACATTTGATTATTGTCAAAAGTGTTTAAAAATACTTTAATGGCTCAAGAAAAATTCCAGGTTAGGGTTTATGGAAAATAATCTTTGTTTTCTTTCTTTAAAGATTTCTTTAGTTTGTTAAAAGAATTATTAATTTATAAACGATATTGTTTATGTTAATATTATTATTTGCGAATTTACTATATTTTCTTAAGTATGTATTTGCACGTATACTTTATTAATAAAGACTAAGAATAATCTATAATAGTTTTGTTTATTCAATAGGATTATTTTTGTAAGCTTGATAAAAATAAATGAGGATTTTCAACACTGTCATTACTCCTTTGCATATATAATTTGTCTATAAAAGTTAAATGACAGTTCCTCATTAAAAATACTTTAAGCATAGGTTACTAATGTATCTTAGTTGTTTTGATTTTAAATAAAAGAATACTGTGAGAGATAAATAAGTTCTTTATTAAGATACTCTTCATCTTTAGATTAATTTGTCCTTAGAAATATATAGGTTACTAAACTCTATCTAGGGTTTGAATAGTTGCAGGTTAAGTTAGCTATTAGTATTAGTAAAAGATTTAAACTAACAGAACCATACTTAAACCCTTACTTAAAATAAGTAAATAAGCATTATAACTAAGCTATTTCTATTTCCTCTATTTTAGGTTAGAAGTATAGTTTGTAAAATAAAGTACCGTGTAAAGAATAACTTACCTAGTTGAACACATTGCTATTGGTAAAGTAATATGACTATTTCTTTTTCTAGCATTCTTAATACACAGTTTGGTTTTAACAATAACCTAACTGAGCAGATTAATACTCTTTTCTAGAAGCAACTATCTACATGAAAAAAAGATTCCATCACTCTGAAAAACATGAATAACTCTATTCATTTTAGATTCCTATCATATTTCATCAATTTTAAACACACTACCTATGCTAGAGTATGGTCTGGTTTATTCCAGATGGGGAAAAACACAGGTAGGGTTATTTTTCATGAAATACAGATTCAACATTCAAATAACTAAAATATTACAAGCTTTAACAGTTCACTACAAAACATATAAATCATTCATTGTTCATTCATTCTTAGATATAAACTTTTAACAAAATAATAATAGAGTGTAGAACCTGTTTAAAGTTGGATGATAACAATGTTGGGAGGCCTTTCCTCCCTACCAACTCCTAGAGAGCACTCAAACATTGTCTTCTTAGGACCACTGAGCCTATTCCTGGTCTCCTTGGCCGAGCACTGGTGGAGCAAGCAACAAAATACTAGTCCAATGACTCAGTACTAACTTTGCAATCAACATCTACATCCTTCAGCTGAATAGCTGTACCAGATCACTTTCTGTAGTTTACCCCTAAAACACCTTCCACCAATTCCCTTCCCAATGAAATCCTTTGAAGTACATTCACTTGAATGATTTTCCTCTTGGAAATGAGCAGCCCCAACTCTCTTCAATGGGATTTTATTATTAAGATTGCCTAGGTCTTTTTGGGTTAGTTGCCATTAATTGATCCACCTGCTCTGATCACACTTTCTTGGGGGATCATGACCCCAAATGTACAAAGGTTTCCACCTGCAACATTGGAATTGCTTGAGGATGCTGCCACTTGTCTATTTGCTCTCCACCCAGTCTCCTCCACCAACTTGACCAGTAACACTCTTTTTAATAGCTCTCCCAAGCTATTGTCTCCATTTTTATTTATTTATAATTAAATATTAAGAATTACATTCAATATCCTTGACTCCTTTGAGTCATCATTTACAACAACATATAATTTAACATAATGTCTTGGAATAAAAGAAAATAAGATAATATTATTTTTTAAAATTGGGGCATGTAACAGGTGCTATCTCATGATTCTTCTTGTCACTGGAAGTTCTACAGACCTAGCCCTTTTTCATGTTGGATGTACATCTATAGAGCCAATCCTTTTTCATACTGGATGTATCATCATAGAGCTAGTCCTTTTTCATACTAGATGTGGCATCCACACAGAGCCAATCCTTTTTCATACTAGATGAGTCTTCACAGAGCTAGTCCTTTTTCATACTATATGTGGCATCCACACAAAGCCAGTCCTTTTTCATACTGGATGAGTCTTCACAGAGCTAGTCCTTTTTCATACTAGATTTGGAATCCACATAGAGCCAGTCCTTTTTCACACTGGACAAGTCTTCATAAAAACAACCCTTTTTCATGCTGGATGTGGAACCCACATAGAGCTAGTCCTTTTTCATACTAGATGTGTCTTCACAAAGCCAACCCTTTTTCATGCTAGGTGTGGGATCTACACTAAGCTAGTCCTTTTTCATACTAGATGCGTCTTCACAGTGCCAACCCTTTTTCATGCTAGATGTGGGATCTACACATAGCTATTCCTTTTTCATACTAGATGTGTCTTCATAGAGCCAGCCCTTTTTTAGGCTAGATTTAGGATCTACACTGAGCATGTCCTTTTTCATACTAGATGTGTCTTCACAGAGCTAGCCCTTTTTCATGCTGGATGTGGGATATACACAGACCTAATACTTTTTCATACTAGATGTGTCTTGACAAAGCCAACCCTTTTTCATGATGGATGTGGCATCATCACATACATCTGAAAATGGAAGGAACCAATCCTCTCACCATGTCACATCTCTTACATCTGACCACGGAAGGAACCAATCCTCTCACCATGCAAGAAAGGCAAAACACTTATATCTGACCATGGAAGGAACCAATCCTCTCACCATGTCAGAAGAGCTCACAAAATCATCACTTCCCTTTGGAAGGAACCTCGATATAGAGAACACCAAGCTTCTCCCTGAAGTACTCAAACTTCAGTTTGGACATTTATAGCATAGAATCACATCAGGGCTGATTATGTCCAACGATAACCCGCGAGCTTCGCCAGGACCGATTACATCTAAGGAAAAATTACAGGACCATTTACGTCTGAGCAACCTACGACCTTCACCAGGATTTATGCTCAAACAACCTATCTCACTAGCTATCCTAGAATTCCCTCTTCTAAGAGATCTCGATCTAGATCATAAACTAGAGTTTCACTGCTCCTCTCTGCATCATACCAAAATGCAACTTAGATCAATCAAATCAAATAGTAGTTTTCAAAATAAACATACTCCCTCCGAAATTGCAAGCGGAAACATATTTTTCCTCGGTTTTACCCAGCACCATCTAGGACTCCATCCTATCAAAACAAGAGATCACACCTGATCTCATACTGAAGTAGCACCTCGAAGTGCTCTTCCTATCAATGGCACTGCCTTCCCAATACAAATCCACATAACCCTCAAGGTTAATATTCTGATTTGCCTCATACTTGATCCCATAATCAACTGTACTCTTCAGGTACCTTTTGTCACCCCAAGAACTCCCCTTCATTTTGCAATAAATAAAGGGACAACCACATAAATTTTGTAAATGCTTAGCTTTGGGGGTTCTGGTATTTTATCTTTCTTGATTTAGTTAATTGTTTGATGATCTCCTTTTCATTAGAGGAATTTTGGGGTCTAAAATGGGCCTCCTAAGGAAAATAATAAAATAATAGTTAAAATAATAAAATAATACCTAAAATAATAAAATAATATTGATTAATTTTGGAGGAAGAAAGAAAAAAACTACTTTTTGTGTTCGTATTTTCGACATATCTCTGTGTGTTTTTACTCAAATTTCGATCAAGAGAGCTCGCTGGATGCGGAATTTGATTCCGCATCCAACGAGTAGCCACACTGCATACTTTTGACAGACCCCACTACCCCAAAACCAAGAAATACCTGAAAAAATTTGATGGTGATGTCATCATCACATTTTTTTAGGTATTTCTTGTTTTTGGGGTAGCGGGGTCTATCAAAAGTATGCAGTGTAGGTACTCGTTGGATGCGGAATCAAATTCCGCATCCAACAAGCTCTCCCGATCGAAATTGGAGTAAAAACAAAATGAGATATGTCGAAAATACGAACAAAAAAAGTAGTTTTTTTTAATGACAAATATGTCAATTCAACCATTATGGTTGACTTATTTTATTGAAATTCTATTGGTTCTTGAATTCCAACTCACAAAAACTTATTTTGGCACGTTTTCTTATAAGGCCCATTTTAGACCCCAAATTTCCTCTAATGTGACCCTTGGTTTTCAGCGTTGCCTTTTCTTTGACTTAGATTTCTTTGTTTGATCCATTTCTTTTTGCAATACTTGTTCTTTAGCTCGACATTCATTGTAGAAGGATTTTGTGATTTGGATGTCTTTGTTGTTGATGTATTTTGGTCGTCTAGTTGATGAAAAACATTTTCCTAATCTTACTTACGCTTGTTTGAGTTAATCATATTCTTCAATTTTACTTGGATGAAGTATTATGATGCTTCGATTATTTTACCAAATTTTGGTTTGTGAGTGTAATTGTGAATTAATAACCATTTTGGTATAACATAATTAATTAAACTTAAGCACTCAATATTTTCATGTATATTTAAAAAAATGAAAATTAGTTAATTCTTTTTAAAAAATAAAAATAAAAAATATGAATTATTTTATTATAAAGGTGAAGAAACTCTTTTTGAAATTTTAGATATGGGTGAGATTTATATTTAGTTAAACGAAATTGCAAGTTTGTAATACTTTAAATTAAACTTTCATTTCTCATTGATCGTCCACTTTTATAAAAGGTGTCATGCATTATGAACTCCATATGATTGAAATTGGTGTTTATTAAAAGATCCATCATTTTTATAACTTTTTCACATCAGCGAATTGACTCCATTCTATTTGATTTATGCATGAGTTGATATCCTATAAGCCACTATATTGGATGTCCATTATACATATTTCAAAGTTTAAGGTAATGGAAGTTTTTTTTTATATTCTTTATTTAAATATGAGTTTAGTTCTAGTCTTTTTGAAGTTTGCTTTATTGAGTCCTAAAGGATGAATACAATTACAAAACAGCATTACGCGTATGTGAAACTATATGTTTTCCTTATGTTCACGTTATTAATCGATTGGACTCATTCAAGAAAATGCTGCAAAGGAAAATTTGTCACAGATTCTCATTGTAACTTTCTAGATACATAAATAGATCACACAAATCCCAAAGAATCATTGCTATAGAAACGACCAACAAAGTGCAGACAATACCATGTCTTTAAAGTTTTTTTTTTTTGCCAGTTCTAAGATCTTACGAAAAATGATAGTGAAGTATTCAATGAAGTAATGAATTTAGAAGATATAAATGAAGAAGCTTCCAGTGAATTATGATGTGTCCTCTGTATCATGTAAAATGCATCGTCTACCATAAGATGTCCACGCTTCAATACTTAATCACCAGATTGTAATAAAATTGCGAGAGATTCTTGCATAAGAGTTCGACAGGTGAGAAGAAGTAGCGACAAATCCATGGGAAAAGGACTTGGTTTCAAGTAGATAAAACATTGGCTCCACCTTATTCTCTTAGTTAAGAAAGGAGAAGAGATTGCACTAGGTTAGTCTCAGTGATTGAGAGTTATCATAACAACACAGTTAACCTTTTAATTTACTAGCCGCTCAACCTTGATACCAATAAATCATTTGGTTCCAATGCTTTTATTTATCATCGCCAGTTTATTGATCCATCAATAAAAATGGAATATTCTGTTATTTTTATTTTATTATTCATTTTTCTTATTAACTAATGGTGGTTCTCTTTTCATAATTGAGATCTACCTGTACTGTGGTTTTATTTTGTAATTTCTTGTGCAGGTTTAAAAGCGAACATATGGTGAAATGACCACATGAACTCACCAAAATATAGGAAAGAAGATGACAGAACAATTTGATGGAAATTACAATTAAAAGTCTATTTATTCAACAAAGGCGGGACTATACAATGGGTCACACCTGGAATGCCAAGGAAGATGGAGATATTCAAAGTTGTAGTTGTCACACACGATGAGGCTGAATTTCCTATAAATGGACCAGAAGTTCAACTTCACTATGGGGGAGGTTTTTTCTACAGGATAGAAGGAATTTTATGCTTTTCTTAATTCTATTTTTCTACTAGTAATCTTGACCTTTACAAGAGGAAGAAGAGATTCCACTGTCAAGGGGATACTCTGTAGATTCTCAGCGAATTGTTTCCCAAGTTTATGTAAAAGTTTTCTCCTAGGGATTCGAGACTGGTGTAGCGAGTACTAATAAGGGATGGTAATTACTTCAGTTTTTGTTTGTCATGGAAACTTTAATATGAACCTTATTTCTATTTCTTTATGAAATTTTTCTAAAGATATATAAACTCCTTTCTGTCCACTATACTATTATTCATTTTAATTTAGTATAGTTTTAGATTAACTTTAGGATAGTATTAATTTTAAATTAACTTGCTCATGTCTTACATGATAGATTAGGATAGAATAAATTCTATTTTTAAATTAAAATTTTAGTCTCATTTTAATGATTACAAGCTACAACTTAATAAATACTAAATCTGTGTAATTTAGTAGCTACTAAGTTTGTGTATTTATGATTATTAAAAAAAATTCTGTTATGATTAGCTATCTTTTATTTGTTCAAAGTTTATGATAATCTTTTTAAAACTTAAATAGAGACTCTCCTTAAGAGAGCAAATTATAGTTGGACATAAATAATTAATTTTAATTTAAAAAAACAGTTAAATAGATATTTCATTTTATATATTAGCATAGCTTGTAAATAAGTAGTTAGTTTTAATTTAGTTGTTTTAATTGTAATTTCGTATAGTATTAGATTAACATAGGAAACATTTTTCTAAGTTTAAATAGTAGGACTCTCCTTAAGAGAGATAAATTCAGTTGGTAGCAGGACCATAACCTGTGCAATTTTTTCATTCTAAACACACCGAGAGCTACTCTAAGTGACTTGTGTGGGATTAATCTCACTAAGTTGGCCTAGTCAGAAAATCCGGTCAACAAATGGCACTAGAAGGAGGACCGAGGTAAAACAAGTGGTTATTTTTATTTTTATTTTATTATTTTGATAACCATTTTTCCTCCAGCTGTTGTTTTTCAGTTTTATTATTTTATTCTCTTAATCGTAACATATATGCTTAAGGGTTGGTTAGATGAAAATCTAGGCATTTGAAGAGTCAATTAATCTTGGTTTTTTATCAGTCATGGCTCATGCCCAAATTCCTGTTTGGGAATCCATTTTTAATTTTACATTGGTTAATATTCCCAATGAGACAATCAACTTCTTGTCAAAACTTGAATTTGATGGCGAAGGTGATATATCTGCAAGTGAACATATTAGGAAGTTTTTATGTAAATGTAACAAACATAATATTGTTGATCTTAATGCTACTTGTAGGTTATTTTCCCTTACTGTCAAAGGACGAATCAAATGTAGGTTGCAAACTTTTCCACCTAATTTATTTTTTACATGGTTTCAATTCACACATGAATTTTTAGACACATTCAAGGATTATAATTCTAATAAATGTTGCAGTGAATTGCAGGCTATTCGGAGGAAGAAAGGTGAGTCTTTAGATAAATTTTCAATAAGGCTTTCTCATATTCTTTGCAAATTTCATATTACAGATTTACCTTCTTAATCTGATCTTTTAAATATTGTTTTCAATTCTCAATTTCCTCTTATTCAAAAAAATCAAGACGTTTGTCAAAATGATGATAATTCACTAATCTTCCTAGAATTTTCCTCCTCTATTATTGATTCAGATACTTTTATAAGTTCTACCCAACCCCTAGGTGAGAATATTGAAGTAGAAGAGGTACCAACTTCTTCTGATCATTATTCTCCTCTCGAAGGATAAAGTCATACTTCTTTTATCCAAAATATTGAACCTATAAACATTAATGAATCAAATGAGGAAGAACATATTCATGATAAATTTATTCGTATAGATAGGGAAGTTTATTGTCTTAACAAACAACAAGATTCAAATTCTATTATTACAAAAATAGATCAAGATGAATTAATTATAAATCAAACTATATGTTCCTCATTTTCTGATTTTTGTACTAATTCTTCTTTCAATTCAATCGTCAATGAACACAAATATGTTAATTATACCTTTATATTTTTTTTGGCAATTTAATAGAAAAAGTCGAAGAAGAAGACATGAATCTTAATCACTCGACTAAATGTTGTCCGAGAGAAGAAATTAATCTTTTTCAAGAGAATGTTAATAAAAGTTTTGATTCACATGAAATATTATTAATTGATCTTGATCTCAAATCAATTTCATATGAAATGCTGAAAGGTACATCACCAAATTGTATTCAAAATAATCAAGTAATAAGAGATAAATATTTTGGAAATTTAAATATTAGTGATCTTTCTAAGTTGAAAGATTCTTTTAATTTCCTCACTTCTAATTCTTACTATTTTATTTTTCCTGATTTATTTTCTGATTTTGATATGCAAAAGATTCCATTCCAAATATCTAGCTATGTGGCATCAAAATTGCATTTCTATGAGATATCTAATATTGATGATTCTCTTATTAAACATGAATATGAGAGATTGAAACATATTTTATTATTAGATCATCATCCAGTACAATCTTTTAAAAAGAACGAGGATATATTGCAATATAATTATAGTCAACCAATTTTTTATGAGATCAACACATCAACTTTTATTGAAACTAAAAATGTTTGCTTACCTCAAAATCATTTATATGGGAAATTTAATTTTATTGGTGAAAATAAAATCTTTTCCGTAGAGTTTTCTATAACTTGTGATCACCAAAGCCTTGCATCTTCTTCAATTGATTCACCTTTAGCAATAGATTCTATTAACAAGATTACTTATTTCGATATCAAGCTACTACCTGTCCATTCACCTGATATATCATTTCATGATGTTAGTGTGACTAATGCTAACAATTTGATTTGTCCATTCGATTCTCCTAAGATAGGTTTGCCACATATGGATTTCATATTTTTAGATCATACTTTGCATTCTAAGTTTCATGACAAAATTGCAGAGTGGCTCACAAATTCTTATCTCAAAAGGTTTTCAGAAAATGGTAAGCATGTCTTATCATTACATGTAAATAGAATTTCAAATGGTAAGGATGATAGATTTTGTTTTAGTTTTCTTTATATTATTTCTAGTTATTATTAGAAGAACATATTATTCTTGTAGGATTAGAAATGTTTCATTGGTTTCATTGGTTATTTCACTTTACTTGGGTCATGTTGTATATTTGATTATACATATGTACATATTTAGTTTAGAAGTAATTCTAGATTTAGTTTAAGTTTGTTTTTCTTATTTTGCTTCATTTTCAATAAATGTGAAATTAATAAAGGATGTGTAAATTTCAAGATGAAAACGAATCATCATTTAGGGAAGTACTCATTATCCTTTTATCTCATTCTGGTTATTTTTCTCTTACTATGAATACATAAATAATGATGAAATGTTTACATAAAATGAATAGTAAAAGATTTTAGTCATACATAATTTTGCACTCTTCTGAATACAACTCACTCATCCTGTAATTATTCTCACAAAACTATACAACTTAGACTTTTCATTTTTCCTTTTGTAAATAATGATGAATAAAGGGATTTGACCTATTCAATCTTCTCATCGATTAATTAAATGAATCCTAAAGAATGAAAAATTATTTTAACAATTGAATGATTCTGTAATATTTTCGAAACTTTACATCAATAACAAGCGTATGATGTTTTTTTGTGTGAAAATCACCATGTTTTGACATGTGTATTATATTTGTCTCTCCTATTTTCTATTTATATTATATTGATCTTATATTGGAACTTTAAATATTTATTATGGTCAATTTTAATATTAGGAGATTTATCATTATTTCTTATGCATGTCATAATTTTGTAATTTTTACATTATTTTGTATAGCTCATCACATAGAGAGTAATCATATCTTGAAATTTGATTTCTGAGCTTATTTACCTTCTTCGACTCTCAATTAAAGTTTCGATAAATTTTTCTTTTGGATTTTAATACATACATTTTGGTTGAAATTTGGATTTGATTAGGTTCTATCTTGTATATAAGTTTTTGGATGCTTTGTTTCAAGTAGTGAGTTTTTGAATTTTTAAGCTTTAATTTTGTTTAGTTAATTAATTTCTTTAGTTAATTGAAATTTTTCATCTTTTTGTTCCCTTTTTACTTTTAGTAAGGGATCATTGTAGATAATTAATACCATAATGACACACTGCTTAGTGTTCATATGTTTCTCTATTAATCAAACTGATATCTTTAAGGGAAACCATTGTAAGGAGTTCCTTGCCATATCAATTGTTCTTACTATGACTGAATAACTCTTAACCTTCAAAGATTGCTTATGAACTTAGCTAAATCAGTGAGTTAAACTCATGGTTATTATTCTTGGACTTTATTTTGAGAATGATATCATTATCTAGGCAAGTTAACTTGTCGAGAAACTTTTCTCTCTGAATCTTTATGAATCAATGACATTAGCCATCTTTATGCCTTTCATGTTATTTTAGGAGTATTATATGGATTTGTTTCCCATATACTAGACAAATATTATAATCTAATTTTAAAAAAAAACTTTGATTGAAGAATAGGAGGTCTCATCACGAGCCGACCTAATCATGATCATCATCCCTATCAGGGATAACATCATTTTTTATCACGAGGGTGATGGATCTTGGTCATAAGATTAAGCGACAGGAGGTCTCATCATGAGACGACTTTTTTATCTCTGGCAGTTCTCGTGAATGATGCTATTAATATCTAGTTACCAGGCCAATATAGTAGTCTTGAATCAAATATATAATTAATATATTAAAAAAAAAGAGAAATTTTTTTTTATCTTTCAGTTATTTATATCTAATGGATGGGGAACTTATCTAGATATCTTCTTAAAGTATGGAGGTCATATATTTATGCTGGTGTTATTCGATTATCCTTAACTGTTGAGAAAGAATTCTTGATAAGGTTTATTTGCTATGCATATATTTAAAATCCATTCATCTTTATGAAGTCTCTGAATAATAGTTGCGATAATTCATTTGATTGTAACAATATTAATAGTTCAAACTTTACTATATAGGATAGTGATAGCATAAATTCATGCAGTGTGAAGTTTGATATTTTGAGAAAATATTGATTTTGTTTTCCTATATCTTTAATCTTCAGGTAAACATATAGAGATAACTAGTTCACCCAGCATGTTGCCATTTGTTGCCACCCTAACAAATCCCTTTCATTTTGCAATAAATAAAGGGACCCCCACATAAATTTTGTAAATACTTAGATTTGGGGGTTCTGGTATTTTATATTTCTTGATTTAGTTAATTGTTTGATGATCTCCTTTTTGACCCTTGGTTTTCAGCGTTGCCTTTTCTTTGACTTGGATTTATTTATTTGATCCATTGCTTTCTACAATACTTGTTATTTAGCTTGACATTCATTCTAGACGGATTTTGTGATCTGGATATCTTTGTTGTTGACGTATTTTGGTCCTCTAGTTGATGAAAAACACTTTCCTAATCTTACTTACGCTTGTTTGAGTTAATCATATCCTACGGTTTTACTTGGATGAACTATTATGATGCTTCAATTATTTTACCAAATTTTGGTTTGTGAGTGTAATTGTGAATTATGAACCATTTTGGTATATCATGATTTATTAAACTTAAGCACTCAATATTTTCATGTATATTTTTAAAAATGAAGATTAGTTAATTCTTTTTATAAAATAAAAATAAAAAATTTGAAATATTTTATTATAAAGGTTAAGACACTCTTTTTGAAATTTTAGATATGGGTGAGATTTATATTTAGTTAAACAAATTTCAAGTTTGTAATACCTTAAATTAAAATTTCATTTCTCATTGATCATCCACTTTTATAAAAGGTGTCATGCATTATGAACTCCATATGATTGAAATTGGTGTTTATTAAAAGATCCATCATTTTTATAACTTTTCCACATCAGCGAATTGACTCCATTCTATTTGATTTATGCATGAGTTGATATCCTATAAGCCACTATATTGGATTTGCATTATACATATTTCAAAGTTTTATTGTCTTTATTTAAATATGAGTTTAGTTCTAGTCTTTTTGAAATTTACTTTATTGAGTCCTAAAGGATAAATACAATTACAAAACAACATTATGCATATGTGGAACTATACTTTTGCCTTATGTTCACGTTATTAATAGATTGGAATCATTCAAGAGAATGCCACAAAGGAAAATTTGTCACGGTTTCTCATCATAATTTTCTAGCTACATAAACAGATCACACAAATCCCAAAGAATCATTGTTATAGAAACGACCAACAAAGTGGAGAGAATACCACATCTTAAATTTTTTTTTTTGCTAGTTCTCAGATCTTACAAAAGACGATAGTGAAGTATTCAATGAAGTAATTAATTGAGAAGACATAAATGAAGAAGATTCCAGTGAATTATGAGGTACCATCTATATCATGGAAAATGCATCGACTGCCGTAAGATCTCCATGCTTCAATACCTAATCACCAGATCGTAATAAAATTGCGAGAGATTCTTCTGTAAGAGTTCGACAGTTGAGAAGAAGTAGCAAAAAATCCATGGGAAAAGGACTTGGTTTCAAGTAGATAAAACATTGGATCCACCTTATTCTCTTAATTAAGAAAGGAGAAGAGATTACACTAGGTTAATTGCAATGATTGAGAGTTATCGTAACAACATAGTTAACGTTTGAATTTACCAGCCTCTCAACCTTGATACCAATAAATCATTTGGTTCCAATTCTTTTATTTATCATCGCCAGTTTATTGATCCATCAATAAAAATGGAATATTTCATTATTTTTATTTTATTATTCATTTTTCTTATTAACCGATGGTGGTTCTCTTTTCATAATCGAGATCTACCTGTAGTATGGTTTTATTTTGTAATTTCTTGTGCAGGTTTAAAAGCGAACACATGGTGAAATGACCACATGAACTCACCAAAACATAAGAAAGAAGATGGCAGAACAATTTGATGGAAATTACAATTAAAAGTTTATTCATTCAATGAATGTGAGACTGTATGATGGGTCGCACCTTGAATGCCAAGGAAGATGGAGATATTTGACGTTGGAGTTGTGACACACAATGAGGATGAATTTCCTATAAATGGACCAAAAGTTCAACTTTGCTAGGGGGGAGGTTTTTCTATAGGATAGAAGGAATTTTATGCTCTTCTTTATTCTATTTTTCTACTGGTAATCTTGACATTTACAAGAGGAAGAAGAGACGCCACTGTCAAGAGAATACTCTGTAGATTCTTAGGGAATTATTTCCCAAGTTTTTGTAAAAGTTTTCTCCTAGGGATTCGAGACTAGTGTAGCGAGTACTGATAAGGGATGGTAATTACTTCAGTTTCTGTTTGTCATGGAAACTTCTTTATGAACCTGATTTCTATTTCTTTATGAATTTTTTTCTAAAGATATATAAACTCCTTTCTACCCACTATACTATTATTCATTTCAATACATGTATATTTTTCTGTCGTGTATAAATATCAATCTATTTGTCTTGAGCTAATATTATTCTCACAATTCTTTTAAATGATTACATGTTTTTTTCTATAAATAATTTTTATTATTATTGCAAATACCGTGTAACTATATATTGATATTATTTAATGTAATGATCAACTTTGTATTGTCATTTTATTGAATAATGTTTATTTATAATTTAATTCTGTCAACGATAGTATTAATTTTAAATCAACTTGCTCATGTCTCACATTATAGAGTAGGATAGAATAAATTCTAGTTTTAAATTAGAATTTTAGTCTCATTTTAATGATTACAAGCTACAACTTAATAACTACTAAATATGTGTAATTTAGTAGCTACTAAGTTTGTGTATTTATGATTATTAAAAAAAAATGTGTTATGATTAGCTATCTTTTATTTATTCAAGAGTTTATGATAATCTTTTTAAAACTTAAATAGAGACTCTCCTTAAGAGAGCAAATTATAGTTGGACATAAATAATTAATTTTAATTTAAAAAAATAGTTAAATAGATATTTCATTTTATATATTAGCATAGCTTGTAAATAAGTAGTTAGTTTTAATTTAGTTGTTTTAATTACGATTTAGTATAGTTTTAGATTAACTTAGGAAACAATTTTCTAAGTTTAAATAGTAGGACTCTCCTTAAGAGAAAGAAATTTAGTTGGAAGCAGGACCATAACCTGCGAGATTTTGTCATTGTAAACACACTGGGAGATGCTCTAAGCGACGTGTGTGGGATTAATCTCATTAAGTTAGCCTAATCAAAAAATTCGGCCAACATTACCTTATTGTATGCTTTGCAACCATCATTTGAACATGTCTCAATGTGTTCACAGCAAAGCAAATATCTGGTCTCCTATTCATCAGGTACATCAAGGAACAAATCATATGATGATACATCATGGCATCAACTGACTTTGATGAAGCAACACTCAATAGCTTCAGGTTTGATTCCATAGGTGTGGTCATGCAGTCCATCATCCTGAACCTCTTCAGGATATCTACTGCATACTTCCCTTCTCCACAACTCCATGCCTATAATGTAGTGCATCATACCCAAGTCCTTCATCCCGAACTCGGCAGCAAGTCTCCTTCTTGCAACTTTAATGAGTTCCTATTTTCTGTCAGGAACAAGTCATCTACATATAACAGGAGCAGCACTGGTCTTCCACCTTCAACCTTGAAGCAAAGGTTGGAATCTAGTTTACTCTCATTAAAGCCTAGATTCATCAGTAATGTGCCCATACTATTGTACCATGTCAAACCTCAGGATATTCTGTAGTCACTCCCTCTAAAGCAGAGCATCATACTCCATCTGTCTTCTGTACTCTATGCACTGAAACATTCTATTCCGAAGTGATAAGTAGCTTCTTATGCTACTAATATTCTATGTATCCATCTACTTTATAGAATTTCATCTTCAACCTTGTAGCAAGAGTTAATATCTTCATCAATCCCATGTTGTATGTATTTCAATTCCCACAGGCTGCAAATGTCTCTTCGTAGTCTATGCCTTATTTTCATGAGAAGCCTTGTGCTACGAATCTTATTATAGAACTATGAACTTCCCTTCACGTATCGATACTACATCTTAGACATCATTCTTCTTGAACTGGTCTTCCCTTTATTCTTGGTTACTTCTTCATAGATGGAAGGTTCTGCATCAATGATGTCACTGCATTCATCATATTATTCTTTATCTGTCGTCACTTGTTCTTCAGAACAAGTCTCATCCTTCCTTTCTTGTAGGTGATTATGTACGTGATCGTTCCTACAAGTCAAATGCATTAGTTGTATGGTTAGAAACATTTCATACGGAATATTCATAATAAAAAAATATTTTGCATCAAGATATATGATTATGCAGCTATTTTATCCAATATAACATTCATCCATATCTCACAGAAACGTTTCTAGATGCTTTCCATCTCTACCAAGACAACATTGATATTGTGAACTAATCCAATATGTCAACAAAGAGGTTTCATTCTAGATAAGTAGCAATGAAGAGTTGTATATCACCATGAGCTACTTACCCATCACATGCATATTAGTAGGATACTATCATTAATGCAAACATTCTATCATGCATACAATATTCACTAAAAATAAACAAATGCAGAACAAAACAATATCATGAAATGACAATCGAATACTTATCTTTATTTGTTTCATGGGTAGACTCCTTCTTGATCCTTTCACTTCATAATCTTCTTCATTCATGACTTCATCATTTCTTATCCAAATTCTCAAGATGGATAAGAGGTTCTTCAAGAATTGAGTCCTTCATATTCCTCATCGCTTGAGGTATCTTCTTTGGATGGTGAGAGATTGATCTTCAGTTGCTCCCATATTCTCTTCTCTTTTTATGAGTCGAGCTTCTTCTTCTTCCCAAAGTCTTCTGAAAGTAATCACTTCCTTCTGGCACACATTCCTCAAATGAATGAATCCCATGATCCTGGGAGGCCACTCAAGCTGGCTATCACTACTTATGCATTCTCCGCTTCTTCTTCTACTGCTACAAGTTGTTCTTTGATTTGAGAGACCCTCATAAAGTATGACTGTAAGGTCTCTGCATTCTGGATCTTCACATTCTTCAACTCTTTTCTTAAAGTCATCTTCTGATTTATGTTCTTCCCTTTAAATAGCTAGGTCAAGGAATCCAACATCTTCAATGTCTTTAGGGAAGACACTTGTGGTGCAAGGTGATCCATGATTGAATCAGCAATGATCTTCTTGGCCTTGACCAATTTCTTCTTGTGTAAGGATTTGAGCCTCATCTCCCTCTCGAATTGGAACATCTCTACTCATGTAGGTGTCCAATTCAGGTTCTTCAAAGCAATGAAATACTTCCATGCTTGCAATTTTTCATCTTCACAAAGATTATCATTAAGCTAATTTGATAGATCACTTTAAAATGAGAACCTCAAATGAAAATAGCAAAATATTAGATCTTACCGATTTGAGGTGTTCATCCTGCTTCCTGACCTAGCTAATCTAGGGTTTGTCAGAGAAACCCTAATTTTGAAAACTTGGAATATTTTAGATCTGATTGGATAGAAAGATATATCTCATTAAGGAAATTTGTCCAATGTACTCCTTTTTTGAAAATAGTGGAGGGAAGCTCCCGAAACAGGAAGCCCTAGTTTTCCAATTTCTTCTACAGAAATGCATGTCACTATTTCTAGAGTATATCTAAAATTACTACTCTTCTATGTATAAAACTTCACACTAAGGTAGCCTCTCCTATCCGTGTTCCAACACCATAGGTTTCAGCAGAATTGGTTTCACGAATTGGGACTTATGATAATTTTCCCAAGGTGACTTGTTACATGATTGTTTAGAATAGCGAAGTTGTACGGACTGCCACATGTCACTGTTCCATCTTCTAGGTCTGAAACTCTGACCACGGAAATTGAAGTCCTTACCCTTTCTGGAACATCTTCATAAATTCCATTTGGACCTTTTTATCCCAATATATAACAACTCTCCCTAGATGTCTTGTTTAGGTATGAATCGTGGAAGAGGCTGGAACCCTAACTTGGAGGAATCATATCTCCCAAAATATAGGGAATATGAGGCCGAATTTTGGACATACTGTAAATCCATATTTTATATTCATCCTATGAAAGTATCAGCTCTTGATACTTCTCCAATCCTGTGATATAGGGAATGTACAAAAACTTATCCATTTTAGTATTTTAGGGTTTTTCTAGCTCGAGCTTAAACTAGGGTTTGACTTTCCTAGAGTTGTACCCAACCAAAAATCTTGAACTAGGTCTCTAAACTTCGATTTTGATGAGGAGAAAAATCCTATGGTGGGCTCACTCAAAAATTCCTCTTCTATAAGAAGCCCTAATTTCTCGCACCAAAAACTGAAAATCCTCGGAATTGAATTCTGCTTCGACAAAACGATGCGCCCTTCAATGGAGAGTTAGCTTAGCATAATTTTTCTGATGGATTGTGGAGAGAGACCCAAAAAGTAAGAAACCCTAGCTTATGCAGTTGCACAATGTCTTCTACTTGGGTTAGCTCTGATACCATGTTATATTTTTATCATTCAAGCTAGCATTATGATCTTAGGATCTTTAACTGAGAGAATAACATGCACAGCAATAAAACACAAGAGATAGGAGACACAAAGAATTTTCCTTGGAGAAACCATAAAGGAGGAAACCCTGCAAATTCCTCAAATATAGAATCAACAGCAAAAGTAAAACCCAAAAACATAAAGATGATTTTCCAACATCAGTAGTCTCTCTTTCTAATCCCAATCTCTTCTCTCTCACTCATGCACCCCAATAAGTGAGTGTGTGTGTGATAAATAGAGAGGATCACTCTCTATTTATATTCTTTCTTTCTCTTGAAACCCACTTCAACATGTCAACCTCACTTATTTAATAAAGCTGACATCTGTAGGAGTGTCTAATAACCCTAGTGCCCCACAACTTGTGGGAACTTTGCCTCCTCCGACCAACAAGGAGGGTTATCCTTAACACAATGGTGGGGACTATTGCCCTAACTTACAATGACTCACCTAGGGTTGAATTCTCTACGAGAGTCTAATAACCCTAGGGCCCCAAAACTGTGGGGACTTTAACCCTTAACCAATAGGAGGGTTACTCACAATGACTTGACATGACTTGTTTATAGAAACTCCCGATAGGAACATCCGGGCCTGACATGACTCAAATACATTATAGACACATCCTGGAATAAACATCGGGGTACAATACATAAGATATATGGATGAATACATTTTGAATTTATAAATACATCAACAACACCTTCAAATTTTAATCAACAATTTCACATCATCCTCATTCACCTTGCAATATTTTGAAAAAAGGAAACATACTCCATATGGAATCAATGCATATTGAATCTTTATTTAAATATTGATACATTTTCTATGAGATTAGATGTCATGATATCATATCCAAAGGGGTATTTTTTTGTGGAAATTGAACCCATGAGGTAGAACAATTACACTAACAAAATTGCTAATCAATCATGCAAAATTCACACCAAAGGAGACTGAAATTAGAGCATAACATTGATTTGTATTCATTAAGTGTACAATAGCCAACTTTGTGAAGTAATAGGATGTTGTAACATATAATTACATGAGAGAACAAAATGCATAAATATGCCATTCTAAATAGTAAAAAAGTAGGATTACTAAATCTAGTCAAATCCCCCATAGGTACATAAATCAGTTTCCAAATGTATGAAGATGCTCATGAATTTTATAAGTCATGTGCGAAAGATAAATAGGGATGGAAATAAAACTGATGCATGCTTTTATTTGGAGAAAAGGAAGGAGTATGATGTGGGAAAAAAACAAGTCAACTACACCTAGTCTAGCCTTTCCTTTTGCCTTAAATCAGAATAAAACAAGGCAGCTTTTCAGAAAAAAATAGATATGTTCTTTGGAGGATCTGGAATAAAGAAGACATGGTAAATTTGGTTTCTAGGATGTTTCCCAAGTGCTCCATGACTCATTTTTATCATGTGTTTACTTCTAGGACTTATAGAAGGCGACTAGCAGAGAATAAAATCTAGGAAACTAAGTAATAAGACAAAAAAATAAAATTAATGTCTAAGGTAGGTAACTATGGGTTCATTATTCTAAAACCCCCCCTTAAGCCTAAATGTATGAGTAAATATCAAAAAAATATAGGGCCTAGAAAGAAGGCTTAGT